>JAKSZP010016078.1:0-105614 GCA_022478985.1 Massospora cicadina | reverse complement strand
CCCAATCACCATTTACATCACCCTTTGCCACCTTTGCTCCGAGGTTTCATCAATTTTATAGCATCTGATTTGACAGAATGCTATTTTTTGAGGGTCGTTGCCCTCAAGCCCTACACCTTTATTTATATTTTTTACATTACTAGTAGCCTTGATCCCCACCTTAAGGGGGGTCAGGGTTATGTGGCGGTCAGGCAGTGCCTTGACCATCACACCTGAGGCCACCCGCTCCCCAGGCAAGCCATGGCCAAAAATTGGGAAAATGGCAAAACCCAATGTCGGAGCCCAGCTGGTAATTCCTGGACTGTGGGAGCTGGTCTGAGCTGGACTGTTTCAGAAGCCATATTGGAACATGGTTTAGATAACAAACTTAGCTAAAAATGGCTCGGATCATTGGGTCACATTCTGAAATGGATCCAGGAAGTTTGGATCATATGAGCTGCCCTATCGTGGGATTGGCCCACATTGCAAAAAACCTGATCTGTGGACCCCTGCCTCCTGAGACAAATCTGGACTGCCCCAGCCATGTGAACAGGCCAATTTGAGTCACAAGAACCCAGATCGGCAGTATCAATTTGGTCTGGTCCCAAGAATTTGGGAAATTTGCAAAAATCTTTAAGCTTTTGCCAAATCAGGAGCCACCTTTTACCACCCTCTAAGCCAGCCAACCAAATCCCCTTCCCTTTTTCCCAAATGACCAATCCACTGATACTTAACCATGCCTATCGCCTCATTTAAAAGGCAACTGGCCCCACAAAGGGACAGTTTGTCAGTTCATTCTTTTTTTTGCTTTATCAAATTAAATCCAAAAAATCCACCTAGTTGCCGCAGACTCCATCTAATTTCAAACAACTATAAATGGTTCCATAAATTGATCCAATGATATGTGCCATTACCCAAATCCTTTTTCTAATGTGCTGACTGGATTATCTGGTCAATTGATTCCACCTCGCAGCATCAGATTGCAAACATGATAATCTGTATCACCCCCAATGGTGAACCCGCTACTCCATTTGTTTCCTTGCATTCATTAAACAGAGGCCCTATTGTTTGTTTGGGAGCCAAGTTCGCTGAAGCTGCTCCACAGTTAAAGCAAGCCCCAAGGCATTCCTGGATCGCTGCGTGTGGTTTTAGCTTCCATAGTTGTCCCTGCTGCTGTGAGCCCAGCTCACCAGTGGGACTTTATGTGTCCCCTTCTGGGTAAGATCAGTCTCAACCCCTCTCATGGGGTCCACCATACCTCCACCCATATTTCCAATAACGTGGTGGCCACTGTGCTGTCTCCTGCTGGCGCGAAAGCCCCCATCTGAATCCAAAGGCCAGCAACCACAAATCCTGGAGGTGTTGTCGTCTTTTTGCCTCTCCTGCCCTTGGAGGTTGCCCCCACAAGACTAGAGGTTGCCCCCAATGCAACCATCTGGTTTGCCTTGAGGGGCCTTCAGTACTTTGATGAACGTTTGCTTCCCTCACGTTTTATGTAGATCCCCACTTATGTTAGTTGCCCGGACTGCAATGCCTCTGGCAATGTGGGGCCTCCACTGGGTGCTCGCGCACCCCAACTGGGAGCCCAGTCTAGTTCTTCTTAGCCTTATCCAAGACAGATACTGTCTGCTTGTGAATCCCACTTCTTCATGAAAAACCTCTCCCTTCTAGTATTCTCATCACACTTTTATATCTCAAACTTCAGTCAAATCCAACCCTTTTGCTTAGACTATTCTTTTCACTATATCCTCAAAGGTTCATCTTCTAACTGAGAGGCTCTGATATAGTATATTTAATCTATAATTTGAAATCGCCTTAGTCTGAGGTAATCTACTAAATTTTTACAATGAGTTGCCATTGTCTTATCGCCTAATTTGAAGGTGATCCAAATAATATCTATCCTGAGCTCAATATCACCTTCTCGCCCTACTTTGAGGCAATCTCACTAGTACTATGCTATTACTTGATTTTAGCAATACTACCTAATCTGCTGCAGCAATTTGGAGCTTATTGTACAGTCATATCAGAATCTCAACATTACTCCCCCTTGACTGGATAATAAATCTCTTTATTGTTTATACGCCTTTAGGAACTTTGTGTGCACTTAGTTAATGATTTGACTGCTTGTGGGGTCCTTGATAGTGTAAGCGTTGACCCCCATCTTCTAAATTATTTCAAAATGGACCAATCCAGATGTTGTTAATTTATGCTTCTGACCAAAATTGTGCTGGTAATGAAACAAAGTATCCCCCTTCTTTAAACTGGGATAGCCTGCTTTGCCCTACTTGATTGGTGGCCTGATTTTTTTTGGCCAAGCAGAAAGAGTACACTTCAGTTTTCAGCTTGAATGAAATATTTTCCTGGTTGGTCAAGCAACATTGTGATTAACCCCTTCAGTATCTTATACACAGGCGTAGAGCAGTGCAGGTAGCGCTGGGTGCCATCCATATAGTAACTGATAGGGAATCTTCCCCGTGGCGAATTGATAGCTAATGTTGTAGGTAAATACAGTTGTAGAAAAGAGAGAACTCCAATCTAAAGGGCGATCCACTACCAAATTTTAGAGTATATTAATCAAGGTCCCATTAACCCATCCAACCATACCATTAGATTCAGGGTGATATGGGGTCATCAGAACTTCACAATATCCATCAGCTCGTTAAGCTTTAGCAGAATATGAGAGGTGAAATTGGTTTCATTGTTTGTAAGAATGAGCTGAGGGTAGCCATGTAGCTAGATTATCCATTCCATTATAAACTTGGCCTCTGTGATTAACCCAAATCTCATATTGGCTGTGATTTGACCCACCTGGTCAATTGATTAATTGACATCATAATGTATTTGGAATGGTTTGCTCCTGTTAGAAGGGGCCCAACAACATCAATGGAAACCGTATGCCAGGCAAAATGAGGTTTAACTAACCAACATGAGGTCTTCTGATGGAACGGCTTTTCCACTTGGCACTGGCGGCATCAGAAAATTGTCTCAAGCATTTTAAAGTTCATATTCTCCTAATAATACTGAGGGCGAAACAATTCCAACTTCTTGCGCAATCCACCATGTCCAACTGCCTTATGTGCGCTCATAATAATGCTTGGCCATGCCGAAGGTCACAGAAAATTCATCATAAAAATCTCCAATCCATTTGTACAACTCCAAGTTTTTTTAAAAGGTATTAAAAAGAATTTCATTCAATGCATTACGACCTGGGGCATTCATTATTGTATCATCTGATAAGCATATTGTCATACATTACATCGCTCAGATTCGCTGTAACAGCAATTGTAGGTAATTCAACAAACAATGTGCATTCTGATGTTTTTCACTATATCAATGAAGGAATTTGAAGGTGCAAGCCTGCAGTTTGAGAGCCCATTGGTCTAGACGCCCTTTATGATCCCAAAGATTCTGCAGCCAACATAAAAAAGCAAAATCCATTACAATATAAACTTTATCATGCAATTACATTCTAAATGCTTTTATGCATAGATCACTCCTAAGCACTTCTACTTGGTCACAGTATAACTGCATTTGTGAAAGTTCAGGATCTGACTGCAATATGCAACTGGGTGCTTTCCTCCTTCATTGTCTTTTGAAATAGAACTGCCCCACAGCGGAAAGAGACACATTCATTTTCAAGATAAATTCCTTTACTAAAATTAAGGTAGCATAACGTCAGCGTATTTATTAACGCCATCCAAAAGGGTGTCAAAGGAGCGTTGACGGCATTCCTTCCATAGGAACCTGGCATCCTCTTTAAGTTACCCAAATAGTGGGCCCCAAATATATAGCTGAAGTTAGGGATGAAGCATCTGTAGTAACACACCATCTTCAAAAATACCTGTATGTCACGCTTACTATTAAGCTGAGTCCATTTTTGGATAGCCTCCACCTTGGCCAGTTGAGGGTTTAACCCCTTTGCGTCTACCACAAACTCAAGGTACTATAGTTGTTCCTTGAAGAAGTGGCATTTATGGAGCTCAATATTGATGTTGGCCTCAGATAGCCAGAGGAATACTTCCTCCAGAAGGATAAGATGCTCAGAAAACGTTCAAGAGAAGATGCTGATATTGTACAGGTACACAAGAATGCATGACAGCTTCAGGTCGCTGAGAAATGTTTCATACCTCGTTGGAACGTACCAGGGCATTACACAACCAGTGAGGCATACAGGTTGGTTGGAAGGGACCCTTGTATGTAATAATAGCACTTTTTCCTGTTCCACTGCGGGTAACTCGATTTCTCTGTAAACTGATATCAAATACATTGCAAAGAAATGAAAGCTCTCCCAACTGATCCAAGTCATCATTAATCCACAGCATGGGATATGAGTCCTTCTTGGTGATACTGTTGATCTTTCAGTAGTCAATTGCTACACAGTTGGTACTGTACTTCTTTTAAAATTAGGACGGGCGAAGTCCATGAACTCTTTGATGGTTCAATCATCCCTTGCTCCAGTAGCATCTCGATTTCCTTGGTAACTACTTCTTCAGCTGCCTCAGATTTCAGACTAGTCAAGACCATATAGGGGATGATCTCCAATGTAATTGATGGACCACCCTCAGAGCGTACCCTAAATCATGGTTGTCAACAGCAAGTTTCCCCTTATATTTTTGAAATAAAGCTATCGCTTGATCATTCTGTTCTTCCAATAAGCCCCATTAAATTTTTGTGCGGTACTACCACCATTACACCAGGCTGCGTTTTAATGGTAGACCAAATTTATCTAGCAACCTGAACTTGTGACCTGAAGGACCTCCTTGAAAGAGATTAAGTGTATATATGCCACTATTTGATGGCGTCAAATTTATGGTGGGTTCTTTTTGTAGATTTGCCAGTAAAACATTAATCTCCCCCATGTCCCAGTATAATTTCTAGAGTCAATTGGGGCTCAAGCTGAGATTGCTGATAAGGGCCAATAACTTCCTCATAGAGCCAGATTGGTATTTCTACTTATAACTTGGTGTTATAATATTAATTGGTCTTCAAAGGGGATAGATGTAGACTTAGCAGCTCTGAGAGGAAGCCCTTGATATTCATATATCTGCTGAGGGAGAGCATGGGTCTTCCTTTTTAGCTGATGGTAGCAAACCGGAATCACCCATCACTATAAACAAGGTTGATGAGCCTCATATGCACCAGATCCTTTGGCACTCCTTTGCAGGTAAAATAAAGGAGATCCGCTGGCCCAAAATTCTAAGGTCTCCTCCATCATATCAACAACAGCCCCGAAGTGTTGTACAAAATTGGTTCCAATTAATAGGTCATAATCGCTGTTTAGTAACACTATTGCTGGAGCTACAATGACAACTGACCCAAACCACAAAATTAGCGCACTGTACGCTTCCTTAAAGACTGTGTTTTTAACACCCACAGTCCCATGCAACATTCAATGTTTTACAATTAGTTTTAACATCAACTTCTCCATAGATTAGTGGAAACTATGTTTACCAGAGCATCCATATCTAATATGATGCAGATGTGGATGTTTGCTACAAAAATGTCACAGTATGTACACTCAGAATAAGAGGATTATGACTGTTTAATACTGGACATTTACAAAATCTCTCTTTTCAAAGAAGCTCATAATCCCCTCACCGACTTTGGGGTATTTTTTATCAATAGCATCCACTGGGAGGGCGACGTTTACTCCTTTCAGAGAAGGCGCTGCTTAGTACGATCCCAGCTTATTGAAAGACATTTATTCAAAAATTTGACAGGTGTAATGCTTTAATTGATCCTGAAAACTTCTTCTGCTATAGCCTTTGCTTGCACTTGAGTCAGTACGTTTACCTCAATGGCTGGCTGCTAATATAAAAATTTATCATCATACTGAGGGGCTTTGGCGCAATATACTTTGACAGGTTCATATGGGACTTGTGGGTTTGAATAGCGAGGTAGAGAGTCCCATCTCTACTCCGCTCCATCTTTTCACTTGTAGTACTGGTCCTGCAGCACGTAATGGACCAACAATTGGGGCAACTCCATGCAAGTTCCCAGGGAGAACACAAAACAATTTACCTCATAGGGCCCATTTCCTAGGTTATTGTGAAATGGCCCAGGAAAATAAATTTGACTGGTGGCAATCAGTATAGTCAGGCCCAGGCCAATAGTTTGAATGCTGATGGTCAGTGTAATTAGGCCCAGCTCAAAATTTGAGAAGCTGTTGATTGTCCTAAGCATGTTAGGCCAGAAGTTAGACGGCTGTGGGTAACTCAGCCAAGGGCAAGGCGCGTAATTGTAATAAGTCCATGGGTTACTGGGCGGCATAAAAGCAGGGAGGGATTATTCATTTGAATACGAAGGTCCAGTGACAGTTGATGAAGTTTTCTGATCTTCATTGGGTTGAGTAAAGGTATAGGATAGATGGTGCAAAAAATGAGAAATCTTGAGCAGGGGTACATCATTTTCCAATAATAGAGCCAGGACATTGTAAAGTTCGCAAGATGGCTTCACTGCAGAGGTCATCACAATTCCCACATTGGCTTTGGCTATAGTGCCTGCCTCTATAACACATAGGCTTCTGCCATGAATTGTTTAGCAAATGCAACCATGGTTTCATTATGACAGAACCCAAAGGTCAAGAACTCAGCCTTCCGCTTTGACAACTTTCAGTACCCATGAACAACTGCAGCGCCATATCCTTCACTTCTTGATATGTAATGGAACCACTTGGAAGATAGCGTGTGACTTGTTCAGCACTTCCAATATCTAAGGCGAATATCAGCAATTTAGCCTTGCGCCAATCTGAGGCTCCTTCTGCGCAAACTCAATTTATTTAAAGAACACATGGATGTTTCCATCGTGGGCAATCTGGAGGCTGATTGATACAAAACTCCTCCTGCTTGTAACTGCAAGCCTTTGGAGCATACTGGGGAATTGATTGAACCCATAGGAAGTATCCCTTTAAGGTGCTGATTTGGTAGGACCAGCAACGTATGGCTTGTCTACTGCTTCAGATGTAGCAGGGATCCCTTTGGTAGGCAGTACGGCCATCACTTGGGATATTGGTTCATTAAACATGATCATCACCAGGTTTGCCATCATGGGTTGAGTATCTCATGCTGCTGCATGTTTGGCGGAAAGCTTTTCAACTGGATACCCAGCCTCATACTCATCACAATCTAATTCTTTATGAGCGGTCCCTTGTTGTTAGTCCGCTTCCCACTGAGAGCACTGGGGTGGGAGTTGCTCTTTAACTTCCACTCTGCACAGTGTAGTCGTTCAGTAGTGTCACCCAGCAATTAGCAAGCTTCTTGTTTTGTTGCTCAAGTATCCACATTTAGTTGATTGTGTTGTCAAGCTTGTTAATTACATTGTTACGCTCCTGAAGGAGCTCATCTTGCTTCTTGAGCACCATTTCTAAATTAAGTTTAATTTTTCTATATTTCAGCTGGTGCGGTGTGCTGTGAGGATTCCAATGATGCAGGCTCAATGTGACATGGCCAACGGCAGGAAAACTTTTATCTTTATTTATTTTTGGTGATCAATGGGCCCCCTGAAGTGAGCACCACTATTATAAAATTAGTAATAGGGTTCCTACTTGCCATAAGGGTTGCATTATAGTGAGCCCACTGAGCAATGGACAAATGATATGGAAATCGTTGGCCCAAAAATGAATTTACTAAATTTATTATAATATGAAGCAATAGCTTCATCCACATCACTTTATTTAATTTAATATAGATAACAGATACTATCTGCTCATTTACCTCGCTTCTTCTTACCAATATCCTTTCTATTATAGTATTCTCATCACATTCTTATATCTATGACTTAGTCAATTATGACCCTTTTGCTTAGACTTATCTTCTCTGCCATATCCTCATTGGTTCACCCTTATAACTGAGAGGCTCCAGCAGATTCTATTATTTAAAATTTGCTACCGCCTTAGTTTGAGGCAATCTACTATATATTTGATGTGAGTTTCCATCGTTTTATCACCTTATTTGAAAGAGATCCAACTAATATCTGTCTTGAGCTCAGTATTGCCTTATTGACTTGTTTTGAGACGATTTTCCTATACTATACTACTCAATTTTGGTCAATATTTGTTCTGATATCAGCAAGTTAAGTTTAGACTGGCTTGCCAATCCAGATGCTGAAGCACCCAAATGACAAGCCCAAATGCCAGAGGCACTTCTTCTTGAACGACTTTTAGTTATCTGGAAGGGATTACACCAGTGAGCGCCCATAGGACATAAATTTTCAAATAAAATAGGCAATGAACCATGCAATCACAGCCTCAGGGCCCATAGGTTTAGGCGTTTGGGAAAATTAGATTAGGAGGGGCGGTTTGAGTTTTGTCATTAAAAATAAGCATTTTTGGGAAACATGCTTTTTATTAAATTTAAAAATAGAAAATGAACCATCAATTTTCTCAGTGTATTAAAACTGCTTAAATATATAAATGATTTGGATTTTAGCTTAGAAAGACTCAGGATCAGGGCCCTGTAGATTTGACCTAACCTGGTGAACTTTGAGCGGCTGGGGGAGAAACAAATTTACTTTGAACTGACTTTAAAATTGTTGGCGGCGGGCCAAGTCACTGTCAGTTCAACCTCAGATGCCCAAATTGTTGTTTTACCCCATTATGAAGGTCAGTGCGACAGCATCTTAACAACGGGTGATGGGAACCTCCCAAGGCCACACCACATAGGGTCAGTTCCAAAAGGTCAGAAATGGGTTTGGGATATCCAACCTTCCCAAACCCAGTTGTTTTGGCGTCCGTTTGGCTAAGAAAGATGCATTGAACAACAATTCTAAGTTTAATTGGAGGGTTTTGGCCTAGCACTGACTTTCAATGATGACACAGAATTAGAAACATATATCATAGAAGATACAATCCCGTTGGTCTTTATCCCTAATGTTTTTTTTAAGTTTAAAATCAGCAACAACATTCCCCAATGGTCTGATGCCATCAGCGAGTTTACCCAAGAATTCAACACTTGACACATTCTTCTTGGAAGGTACATGCCTGGTGGGCTTTGTCCCTAATGTTTTGGAGCAGGTTTCAAATGAATGACAATGTCTCCCAATGGCCCCAATGCCATTGGCGAGTTTTGTCAATAAATTGACACATGATTCTCCATTTATTGAATGTGCAAACCTGTCAGGCTTCATTACTGAGGGTTTAGGGCTTTCAGGCCTAAATCTCGAGGGCTCATTGCCATCAACTCCATATTAATTTTTAGATCCATAAGAGTGGCGGCTTTGCGATTAATTTGGCGCAAATTATCTCAATCCGCATGCTGATTCAGTTGAGGTAATTATGGGATGGGTAGTGTGATTTTCAAAAGAGAGAGATGTTACAGTTGCTCATCTATAAATGGGCGAGATTGCCCTTTGAGACAATAGATACCACTACCCGTTTCAGACCCTTTTTTGTAGAAAATGGTAACCCCTGCACGGTCTAGGCAGAGATTATGCTCTCACAGACTTATATTACCCTTCCCTTTTGCCAAAGAGTTGCGCCACCACCGGGGAACTGAGTGAGGGCCGCATTTTTGTGGGCCTTAGGCAACTTGATCGCTATTAAGGCAGCAATCTTTGGGTGGGGGGACGAGGGGCATCTGGGTAGGTGGCATGGAAAGCCTCGTCCAGCTCCAGACAGTTGGTACAATTGTGGTCATGGACCCAACTGTTCTCATAGGCTGGATAGCCTTTTCATGCGACGGGATATTGGACAGATTGGTAGGATTTTTGGAAATACAAAATGCCTACATTTCAGCCTCCTCTGGATCCTTGATTACAATAGGCTCTGGATCCAAGGGGATTGCCCCTTTGAATATGAATAACCGAGACACATGTAAGACCAGGTTTGCTTCCAGTGGGGTGGCAATTTTATATGGAAAGCGCCATAATTAAACCTTCTTCCACCAAGTTGGGACCCAAGAGTTTACTTTCAAACTTATGCGAGGGGACTTGCATCTGCAAATGGCGCATGTCAAGATTAACATAAGAACCCACCTTAATTATGTGATCTGGGAGCTTCTTCTAATCTGAGAACCACTTGTAGTTACTTATAGCCTTGGTTAGTTTCCTAAATCAAGGACTTCATGGTCCAAATATGCTGGGCATTATCAGCGGCGGCTGGTATCTTGGGTCAAAGGCTGGGTTAACTGTAAATGAAGAGTTGTACCCCAAGGTCGCTTCATATGGGAAAAGCCAGTGGAGGTATGAGTGCCATTATAAAATTCAAACTGATAAAGGGGAAAGTCATAATCCATGGTATCCTGTGCGGCCGCAGCATAACACTGCAGGTACTGTTCTAGGATCTTATTAACCCGTTCAGTTTGTCCATCTGACTGGGGATGGAATTCAGTGGAGTGAAAGGGCGTAATCTTCAAGATAGCCAAGAGCTCATTCCAGTATCACACCATGAACTGGGACCTGAGGTTGCTAACAATCTTCTGTGTGAGACTGAACATAGGGATCAAATGGCGCACGAAAAGGCGGGCAGTTTCCTCAGAAGTAATAGTGGAGAATCATGAGATGAATAAGGAGAATTTTGTGAAGCGGTCAACAACCACTATCACCGCTGTAAACCCATTGGAACTGGAAGTTCAATAATAAAATCCATGGACACCAATGCCTATGGACCCTTGGTCTGTTGTAGGGGATTAAGTAAATCATTCCTCCCAGACTATTCCGACTTGGCACATATGCAAGTTACACAGTCTATGATCCAAGCTGGAACATCTTTTGTCAACTCGCCCAATTAGAAGTACAATTGATCATGTCAATACTTTTCTTGTTTCCTGGATGTCCATTTACATGAAGATTGTGATGAGCCTGGATCATTTCCGCTTGAAGGAGGGGAGGGACCCAAACCCATGACTAAAATTATATGACACTCTTGGTCATATAATACAATGAATGTTTTGAAGTGAGAAGGGACAACCGTTCAAGAAGATCCACACCTTCTGCACAGGCTGTTTGCGCTGCCAAAACCCAATAAAGTAGGGGCGCGTCTAGGGCTAGGCCTAATGCTGAAACCACATGAGGTACTATAGATGTCAAAATCCTGGTGGGGATTAACGCTCACTGGTGCTAATTTACATAGGATTTAACAATTCAGCATAAATAAGAGTATAATGACTCTGAACTGCTATGGTAAAAATGGGGGATTTTTAAGCCACCAGAGGAATAGAAATAGGATAAATTATATGCTAAGAAAACAGGGTCTTAATTTATATATATGTTTAATAGTGATATTGGCGGGAAAGAAAATAAACCCTCTTAATAAGTCGATACTTAGTGTTTAAAGTGTTGAGGATCAAAGTTTGGATTACTTAGTAAAGTCTAAATCAAAGAATACTAAGGTTCGACCTATTGGAGCTTGGAAGCCTCAATTCAATTTGATTAGAAAGCTGATGGAGAGCAGATAAGATAAGTTCATGGGGTAAGGTTTTGTTGTATTTTACCCTCTAGTGGGCTGGAAAATCTTTGCACGTCGTTAGACCCCCTCAGACCCTATAAAAGGGGCTGATCTCCACGGTGAAGGCCGAACCAATTCAGAAGTGGCCTGGAGATGAGCCTAAGAAGAACTCTTCAAATTTGGCCGACAATTTGGTGCAATCCAACCACCCAAACTCATTTTGTTTGCCCAATTATTATTAGAAGAGTTACCCCAATTTGAGGGGATCCACTGGAAATCGATCAGGGTCTTTTGGCCAATTTTCTATCATTTACTTATAAACCACTCTATTCATTACAATAGACTTGTAATTGTCTGACAATGGACAAGATTTGGGTGGGGGAATGACTGTGACCAGGTCCGCTTAATCTGAGTCTTCAGGGCAATGCATGGGATTGTGACTTAGGAAATTTGGAAGAACATTACAATGATCCTTTTACAAATTCATATTCGATTTTAAAGCTGCAAAAATCCTGGTAGGTTCAGGCCTTCCAGTGTACCAACTTCCGTGGCTTGTGGAAATAAAGAAGGGCTTGATGATCTGTTTACACTGTTAGCTCATACCGAGCGCCCTGCAATAGATACCACCAGTGAGTCAAGGCCCATGCCACGGCTGCCAGTTCCTTATTGTAGATGGCCCAGGATTGTTCAGTGGGAGAAAATTTGTGGGAAAAATAGGCGACCAGATGTTCCTACCCATCGTGCTCCTGAAGCAAGACAGCCTCAACTGAAACGGATGACGCATCACATGCTACTACATGCGGTTTGGAGGGGTCTTCATGTTTTAAGGATGGGAGGCAACAAAAACACTACTTATTGACTCAAATGACTGTTGGCACAAAGGCGATAATGAAAGGGAACGTTCATACCCATAATTGAATGAAGTAGGGCGGCTAATTAGATATGGGGGAGAGAATTTCTTTAAGAATATGATGGTGCCCAAGAAGCTTTTTCTATTGCTTTTGGGTCATTGGAGTCAGCCATTTGCGGATGTCAATACAGCTTGTTGGGGGGAATGGTGTCCTATCCCTTAAGATGAGATTGCCTAAAAATGTGACTTCCTCCCAATAAAACTTACATTTAGAATTCTTGGCGAACAGGCACAATTTGTAATGCAGCTAATACCACTTCCAAGTCCTTTGCATGTTGGACAGGAGTAGGGAGTATACCAAGAGATTGCAATATATGCAACTGCACATTTGAACCGGAGATCACCCAGCACACTATTTATCATCTTTTGGAATGCGGCTAGTGCATTCTTTAACCTGAAAGGCATTAATTAAAATTAAAAAATGCCCATTTTGTTCAGAATGCAGTCATCCATTCCTGACCTTCCATCTCCAGATTCTTATCAAAGGCATTATCGAGATTTAGTTTGAGAACACATGAAACATGGAATTTCTTGGCAAATGTCTATTCCAAAGGGAGTGGGTAGGAATTGTGAATGGTAATTTTGTTAAATTGTCCATAATCTACGCATGGACAAAGGAAACCATCAGCCTCATTGGCAAAGACGATGAGGAGGCAACAGGAAATGTCTCTTTGAACAACCAACACTTCTTAAGAATGTCATTCAACCATGCATTGAGGGCAGCCTCCTCATCCGCTGTGTGCAGGTACAGTGGGAAGTTTATGTTCACTAACTGCAAAGTTGTTCTAAAAGCCAAGTCAAATTTGGTATAGGGAAGATGGTTCACCTTCTAAGAATTAAAATACTTTGATAATAAATCAATGCTTCTGGAAAATCTGATGGTAGGCCCGCGGGAGAAACAAGGGAAGTGACTGATCTACAACCTTAAGTTTTAGTGAGAGTACCCAGTAAAGAAAACCCGCCCTCTGTCTGACCATTGGAGAATGACAGCATACTAGACTCAAGGTAAATCCTTACATGCTGCTAACGCTACCACTACACACCCAGAATTACTAGAAACATGAGGTTAGTCATTGCTAAGAAGAAATTGCAAAAACTAAACTGGTGAACTGAGAAAGATACTAGGCCATACTTCATATGATGGCTGGGATGTTGAAGAAACGACCATCACTTCAGGACCCAACTCCAGGTTAAGATCAAGCTGGTGAGCCAAATCTAATCTCATAAAATTTCCCGCTGCTCTAGTGTCAACCAAGGCCACAAAGGAAACCTGTTGAGCTCCAATACTAATTGTCATTAGCAATAAAAAGTAGGAGAAATTTTCTTTATTGTAAGATACAGTCAAGTCTGTGGATAATGTAGAGATTGCAACTAGATTAGGAGAAATAATAAGGTTTGTGACCTGAGAAGATGATTTATAAGCTGAAGTGACAGAGTAAACTAATATGGGCGTGAGGCAGCATCAGCTTTTAGGATCAATATAGATACTGATTTGGAGCTGGGATTTGAAAACAAAACCATATCAGCGGCTTTAAGCATGTGAATACCATTCTGGAGGGTGGACTGAGTAAATATTGGATACACTGGGGCATCGCTGCAATAATAAAACTCTTTTGAAAATCATATTCATCTGATAAAAGATGACCACTGCTGCGCTCATCTCGATGAGAATGGCAAAAATTGGTTTAAAGTAATGGATGGTTGATTATGTCATGGTAGCTGCAAGTTAAGTTTAGACCAGCCCTCCAGTACAGATGCCAAAGCACCCAAATGACAATATTGAATGCCAGAGGCACTGCTTCTTGAATGACGTTTAGTTGTGCTTGAAGGGGATTTCACCAGTGAGCGCCAATAGGACATAAATATGAAAATAAACCGGTCAACAAACCAAGCAATCATGACCACAGGGCCTGCGGGTTTGGGAGTTTGGAAGAATTAGACCAGGAGGGGTGGTTTGAATCTCTTCATTGAAATAATAAGGGTTTTTGGGAAATGTGATTTTTTTGAATTTTAAAATATAAAATCAACCATCAATTTTCTCAGTTTATTGTGACTGCTTAAATACTCAATTAATTTGGGTAATAGCTTAGAAAGAATAATATGGGCCCTCAAGATTAGAATTTAACCTGGCAAACTTTAAGTGTAAGGGGGAATGAATAATTTACTTTGAATTGACTTTGAAATTGTTGGGGTGGCTGAGTTGCTTTCAGTTTGGCCTTGTGTTAAGAAGTTGATATGACTGGACAATATGTTACCCATACTGGCAGATTGGAGGGAGAATCGAGACAATTCTCAAGATTTGTGGAAAAAATGATATGCAAATTATAATTGATTAAAATGACAACCATTCAGCAAATCGAGAGGATTTATGCTGAGATTTGATATGAACAAAGATTTCTAGAAAAGAAAAGATGAATTAAAGACTACCAAGCTGGGGATGCATCTGTCTTGGGGAACTGAGATATAAAGAGTCACACGGAGGATTGAAAGGGGGATCTTTTTGTGTGGTTGAGTAATTGCAGATAAGTCTGTGATTTATATTAATAAAGGTCGAAATAAGGGCAATAGCTCCACATATAAGTTTATTGAGTTTTATTAGTAAAGTTAGCGATCTTCATATTGTCTAATTTGGTTGCTCAGTGGCTAATACCCTGTGTAAACTGACTTGGTGGAATCAAGCCTATACGCCAAGAATTAACAGTGGTGCTCACTACAGGGGGCACTAGGCAACTGTAGTTTTTCAACACTAAATTACACTGATGAGCCCTCATTCATTCCAACATAATTTGATCAGATTCTGGGCGTAGTATGCTGAAGAAGCCCAGGTAAGAACTTAACCACAAACCAACATTATTTACTGTGACCAAACCGTGGGATGATGAAGCTATGATCAATCTGCAATTAGAAAATTGCCCTGAGCTGATGATTAACCTTCAAGGATGCTCCACAAATGTGACTCCTCAGCAACTGAGAGATATATTATGGAGTGGCTGTTGCATGGATATTGCCTATATGAAGATGAGGATGGGGAAAGCGTCCTGAGTTTATTCTATAACCAATGCGACCAAGATAATCTCTATGCTCTGTATATGTCTTATTTGGACGTGACTACAATGGGGTTGGCTCGCCTCCTCAGTACCCACGGAATTGAGGAATATCTAGTTGCTTATGTGCAACCTTTGATTCGCCAGTTACTACATGTACTGGATCACCACAATATTGAAATAGGAGATGTATTACAGTTCACGCAAGCACAGCAGCATTATACTTGCCTCCTGCTCAAACACCTCAATTGTTCATTTTTGGAGGTACAAGGGGGCTGGCACAGATGGATCATTGTGTTGGGGACATCCTCCATCGATTGGAAATTCTGGTACCACAGTTAAATTTAGAATTACCTTGAGTAATAAAAGAACTGCTGGACCAGCATGGCATATTGGTGGAGTGGATTCAGGATGTAACAACATTGGGGAATAATACTGAGTGCTTTATGATGGAGCTAGACAAATGGGTGGAAGCTCTCAAAGCCATGATTGCCCAGCTCAAGGAAAAAATGACCCTGATGGAATGGCAAGTGGTGGATCAAGTCAGCTCTTTATCAACGGAATTAACCAAACTTTTTAACTAATGGAGTACCCAGAGAACAGCAGATAACGCGCTTATCCTTTGGTCAAAGTGTCCAGCATATCTCCAGCTTATTCGTTGGGTTACACAACTGGAAATTGTTAGTCAGGCTGAGTGCCAACGAGCCTTCCCTCTTCTTATTGGTGAGACAAGAGAGTATGCGGACATTCAAGGGCGCTTTGATACTCTTTGACGGGCCAATGAAGAATTAGTATGGGAATAAGCCTCCCTCATTAACCAAATAAACAACACCAATCAACAAGTAAGTATCGCTAGCCAGCAGCATACCTACCTGCAAAACATAATCAAAGAGGTCCTCTCACAATTACAAGCCTTGGAAAAAAACTGAACATTGAGAGGGAATTCCGCCAAGAGTTGCAACATCAGTATGAAACGCTGCAACAGGAAGTTCATGATGGATGGTGTAAATGCTATTCAGTTAAAGCAGAACAGTTGATCAACGAACATTTCGTGGGGCATGCCAGATCCAGGGGAAGCGGGGCAGTTAATGGCGATTCAGGGGAAGAATGCTATGGATCAGCAAACAAATATCCCTTGGGCGTTACAATTGACCCCCACATGACACCATTTCTTCCAAGTCCTTTTTGATTGATTCAAGCCCATCCAGCCAGCTGTATGATAACACACAAAGGAATATTTCCTGTAGTTGCTCCAAAACCAATTCGCTGCTCCTTGCAACAGGAACCTGGAGCAAAGCGAAGCCATTAGAATCAAAAAATTACCTCCTTTCAGTTGAGATGGAATCTGCATGGTTACTTTAAGAATTTGAATTCACTGTGGAAGGGGCTATTGATCAACGAAAAGCAATACTGTTGCTGTCCGCTTTAGATGTGGAAAGCGCTGATCAAGTTACATGCTTTCTTCCAAATAGCTTGGTATCCTATGATGAAGTTAAAGCAATTGCTCTCCGGCTGTTTGGGGTGCTACCAAGATGGCCCAATGGAAAGCCGACTTTATGACTATACAGTTCCACTAAAATTAGACCTTGTAAGAATTTTCTGAGCAATTTTCAGCGGAAGCACATGTCCTACTTGGAGCTAACATTTTATCCGCTGAGGATATCAGTATAGCAATGACAGCGACTGTCAAACCACATCAGGAACTATATAATGCTATGTCTCAAATGTTGGATGGAGATGCCAGACTTATCTGAAACGTGAACACCTTACATCAACTCTCCACCATGATCAGCGCCCCCAACGTAGCCTGAAAGACCTCTGCTGTCTCCACTCCAAACTCTTCAGGATATGGACTGCAGCGACTGGGTTATCAGCTGCTGGAACATATTAGTCCTTCATATGAGTCATTGGACCCTTTTTGGCCCATGTACACATCACCAGTTCATCCATGACCTTGGAACCATACTGCAACTTCCAAACTGGTCCTTCCACCACAAGCTATACACATGAACCTTTTATGAAGACGTGCTTACAGTGCGGATAAAAAGGCATTATGTGGGAAAATGCCCTAGTAGACCATAAGTGTATGCAATGCCAACTGAAGAAGTTGATCAGGGAAAAGCTCGATCAGAGTAGAGATGGGACGCTCTACCTCCACTATGTCCAATTCACTTGTCCCTAGCAATTCCCAAACGTCTTTTTAGGCAGAATTCGACCCTCAGATGGATGATTTGTTATACCAACAGTTTTCGTTGTATACCCCTGCTTCTGCTTCTGAAAGTAAAAGTTCACCTCATAGCCCCGAGTTCCGCCAGGACATACAGAAGCCATATGCTTGGCAGACCCTGGAACAGACTGGCACCAGCAATGCGGATCCCTCAACAAACGTCGTCTTTTTAGTAAGGGTTAATGTAGCCATTCTAGTGGAAAAAATCGCTAGTGAGTATCCTCAAGTCAGCAAGGCATTTCCTCCTTTTTAAGTAATACAAAGCCCTTGGACGTACATGTAATAAATACTGATGGTTCTTCTTACTTGGAATGTAATTACTGCAACATTTTCGTTTAAAACACAAAAATCTGCGCTATCATAGACATGGGAGCACCTGTGAACATAGTCTCCACCCAGTTGGTGGCTAAACTTCTGTTGAAACCAGATGTGGACCATCGAGTAGTATAAGGGACTGTGGGAATGCATAGAACTGTGTCTGAAGGAGCATATAGCGCATTGCCTTTATAATTTGGATTAGTCCAGACGTCCACTCTAGCGGTGGTGTTGCCAAATAACAACTATGACATGTTAATTGGAGTGGCTTTTTATGAGGAAATTTAGTGTTGTGATAAATATGGTGGAGGAAACTCTTACTATTTTAGGCCAACAGATCCCTGTATATTTTACTTCTTGTGGAATCCCAATGGACCCGTTCTGCTCTAGTCAAATCAATCTAGCATACGGCGACAGAGTGATTCCTGTTTGTTATTGATAACTGAGGAGGCAGACCAGGACCCTCGCCAACCAAATATATGAGTACAAAGGGATCCCACTTTGGGCAACGAGCGCTTTGAGCCTACCATCTGGACACCAGTGCATAGTATGGACTGGGCTTGAAATTGATGTCCCTAAAGAGCTTTATGGAGAAATTATGGCGCCTCACCAGCACACATGACTTGAACCACATGTGGCTCCAGGGTTACTGCTATCTGGGATTGGGGATGTGAAAGTGCTGTTAGCGAACTTACAGAAGAAGCCAATAATGTTCCAGCAGCACCAAGTGGTAACTTATCTACACTTAGTTTCTATAGAGGAAGTTCGCCATATTCATGATTTCAGCTCATGGGAGGATCTCAGACTACCAGCAAGCTCATTGTTCAGCATACTGACCATTGTTCCACAGGAAGCACACCTGGGATTATTGGCAGAACATCAAGATAAGGCTATGGCATTATTTGAAAAGTATTTGGATATTTTCACACATGACGATCATGATTTGGGGTGCACTCAAGGGGTGGTACATCGGATGATAGGGGGGATCATCCTCCCATTCAATTGCAACCTATTAGATGTTCAAAAGTGGCAGAAGAGGTTGTCTCCAATGATGTGGATAAACTTATTGTGCAGGGAATGCTAGAGATGTCAAACAGTCCATGGGCATCACCTGTGCTCATTGTAAAGAAAAAGGATGGCTCGAATCAAGTGGTTATTGACTATTGTAAAATCAATAATGTAATGAAGAAGGAACCCTTCCCTCTTTCATAGATTGACGATGCATTAGACCAATTGAGTGAGGCAAATTATTTTCCCACCATGGATCTGATCTCAGGGTACTGGCAAATCGAATTGCTATTAGCAAAACAGGGAAATGTGCAATCATCACTTTGAGAGGGTTGTTACAGCCAACTCACATGCCACAAGGGTTGTGTTACAACCCGGCTATGTTCCAGCGTGCCATGGATACAATATTAGGTGATTTAAAGCTGTCTTTCATCCTAGTTTACCTCGATGAAATCAATGTGTTCTCAAGGACATTTACAGAGCACCTTACCCACTTGGAACAAGTGTTTCAGTGCCACGCTACCACTAATATCAAAAATAAGCCTTAGAATTGCCATTTCTTTAAAAAACAATTGGAATACCTTGGGTTCATCATGGGTCCAAATGAGTTCAAACCGCAGCTGGCTAAAGTGGAGATGATAAGCAAGATGACTCGCCCAGGGAATAAGCGGTACATTCAGGTGTTTCTAAGGATGGTTGGGTATTACCAATGGTTCATTCCCAATTTCAGTTGCATTGGGTCACCGCTTTTTGAGTTGCTAAAGAAAAATGCTTCCATCAATTGGATTTAATAATTCAAACACTTTCAATGTGTTTGTAAACTGCATTATCAAGTGCACCCATTTTTCAATACCCCAACTTTGACAAACAGTTCATAGTACAAACTGATGCATCCCTCTCTACTATAGGGGAAGTATTGTCCCAGAAGTACGATGATGGTGTGGAGCATCCTGTTGCGTTCTGTAGTCAAATCTTGAACTGTCACAAACAAACTACACTGTAACCAAGTGGGAGTTTTTAGCAGTGATTTACGCTTACAAACAGTTTCAGGTATATTTGCATGGGGTAAGAATCCAAGTAGTAATGGATCATGCTTCCTTGCGCTGGCTGTAGAATCTGTGTGAACCAGAAGAAAAGCTCGCACATTGGGCACTGAAGCTCCAGGCATACAATTTCAAGATTATACATCATCTGGGAGCAAAACATCAAATCGTAGATTGTCTTTCCCGGCTGCCAACAGTCACTATCATGGCAGATTTAGATGACATAATGTATGAGAAGATGGTGGCGAACAAATACCAGGATGAGCTGCCGCAGGTGATCAAGGTATTAGATGGGCTCAGGAAAGATACTTTTCTACATGAGGGGGAACTATTTAAGCAGATTGAAGACTTGACGCTGAGTTTCCCTAAACCTTTGGCTAAACCCTCAATTATTATGGATGCTCATTGGGCTGTAGGACATGAGGATTGTTGAAAACGCTGGAGTTTTTGTGACCCTAATACTACTGGGAGAGCATGCATTACAACATATTGGAAACAGTCAGATGTTGCCATCAGTGACAAGTGGAAAAGCCTTACCACATTAAAACCACATACCATCTGGTTAAACCCCATTTGCCTGGCACACTGTTTCCATTGATGTAGTGGGACCTCTGCTGACTAGCTCCAATTGGCCCAAGTATATAATCGTTGCCATTGATCATTTGACCTGATTAATGGATCCAGGGCTATTGGCAACTTGAGCGCGGTCACCACTGCCAAGTTTATTATGTAGTGTGTTATATAGTGACACAGCTGCCCACAGTTCATTCTGATGGATAATGGAACCAGCTTCACTTCACTTATCCTGTCGAAGTTGAATGAGTTGATGGCGATCTGCAGGGTTTTGATCACCCCTATCACCTGGAATCAAATGGGATGGTGGAGCGAGTCAACAGAAACCTAGTAAACAAACTGCAAATTGGTAAAGGATCAACCCTCATAATGGAGTGCCCTTCTACCCACTGCTGTGTTCAAATATAATATCACTTATCATTTGTCCACTGGTAAGAGCCCATTTCAACTGCTGCATGGTTGACATCTAGCTCTGCCTGACTTGCTTTATTTGTGTGTAGAGGATACTGGTGGTGTGGATCCCCATAAATAATTGAAGACTCCGACTGATACATTGATCAAGTTGCAAATGTAAGCCTATTATACCAGTTTGGCCAAGAAGATTCAAAATCAACAACCAATTAGAAGAGATGGAGCAGACTTCTACTGTTCGCTGTGGGGGACCACGTTTTATTCCATGACCAGCATGGATTTGGGCGGAAAAATAAGCTCTCCAACATCTGGGTTGGCCAGTTTGAGATAATCGCGAAGACTGGCATGGATGTCTACAATATTAAGGAACCTGCTGGGGGTCAGATTATCAACCAAGTTCACGCAAAGTTCCTTCAAGCATATAAACAGTAAGAGCCTATCATCCAGTCAAAGGGGGTATTGGCAGGAAGTTGATATGACTGGATGATATGTTACCCATACTGGAAGATTGGAGGGGGAATCGAGATGAGTCTTGAGATTTATGGAAAAAGGGTATATAAATTATAATCAATCAAATGATGACCATTTGGCGAATTGAGAGGATTTATGCCAAGATTTGATATGAACAAGAGTTTCTAGAAAAGGAAGTCGACTTGAAGACTATCAAGCTGAGGATGCATCCAGCGTGGGGAATTGAGATATAAAGAGTCACATGGAGGATGGAGAGGGGGATCTTTTAATGTGGTTGAGTAATTGCAGTTAAGTTTGTAATTTATATTAATGAAGGTAAAAGAAGGGGCAATAGCTCCATATTTAAGTTTATTGACTTTTATTAGTAAAGTCGGCGATCTTAATATTTTCTAATTTGGCTGCTCAGTGGCTAATACCCTGTGTAAACTGACTTGGCGGAATCAAGCCTATACGCCAAGAATTAACACCTTGGATGCCTGAATTGCGGTTTTAACACATTTTTGAAAATTAGTACAATGGAATCTTGCCCAAAAGGTGACAGGAACCTCCCAAGGCCACTCCACATAGGGGCGGCCACAAGAGGTCTGAAACAGTTTTGGAATCCCAAATCACCCACACCCACTCGCTTTGGCATCCATTTAGCCAAGTGAGATGCATCAAATGATGATTCCAAATTTTAAGGGGAGAGTTTTGGGCTAGAGGTGACTTTCACCAATGACTCAGCATTGAGGACATTTGTCATAGAAGGTACATGCCCATTGTGCTTTGTCCCCAATGTTTTTGAGGTAAGTTTTGAATTGGTGACAACATACTCCAATGGTTTAATGCCATCAGTGAGTTTACCCAAGGATTCAATACTGGACACATTATTCTTGGAAGGTACATTCCTGGAAGGCTTTGTCCCTGATGTTTTGGAGGCAGGTTTTAAAAACCAAAAAACGTTTTCCAATGGCCCAATGCCATTGGCGAGATTGGCTGAAAATTTGACACATGATTATCCATTTATTGAACGCATGAACCTGTCAGGCTTTGTTTTTGAGAGTTTAGGGCTTTCAGGCCTTAATTTTGAGGGCTCGTTGCCGTTGACTTCATAATAACCTTTAGACCCATAGGATGTGGTGGCTTGAAATTATTTTGGTGCATATTTCCTCAATTCACAATACCAATTTATCAGAGGCAATTGTGGGGACAGGTGGTGGGATTTTCAATAGGAGGCCAGTTACCCATCGCCCATCTACTACATGGGCGAGATTGCCCTGTGAGATGAAAGTTACCACTACCCGTTTTGGAACCTTCTTTGAAGGGAACAGGAACACCACCTAGTCTAGTCAGAGGGGACGCTCTCCCAGACTTACATTATTACCTAATTATCCGCATCTATTTGAATCTTATTCTTCAGTTATATCAGAATCTCAACAATAAGTATGTCTTTTGGCAAAAAATTTCCCAGCCACATTCCAGAAGATAATCAATAATGTGCTTTAAGACCTTCATCTCAATTGTGCAGTGGCATATATAAATAATATCCTTGTGCATTCCTTTACTCCAAAGCAGATAAGAAGGACCTGGAGGCGGATTTGGCTGCGTTTCACAACGCTGAACTCAATGTAAAACCCTTTAAGTAAGAAATTTCAGATATGAGTTGCCTTTTTCAGTAATATTGTCCTGAAGGACGGTTTTACAATTACTCCCAGAAAGATTAATACATCCTTGCTTGGCCCCTCACATCACCCATAATCAGGTGCAGAGCTTCTTAGGCACCTTTATTTTAAAAAAAATCTTCCCTTCTTTCTCACAGCTGACCACACCGCAGCATCTCTTGACATGGAATAATTGTTACATTTTGATGGATATTGGAATGCCAGTGGGCATTTGATGCCATCAAGGAGGTGTTCATGGCATCCCCTTTCTCAAACATGTTGACCCCACCAAGCTTTTCACAATAGCATGTGATGCATTGTCAGCCACTGTTACAAGTATTTTTAACTAACCATCATTAATGCAATATTACGTAATAATAACATACTTGGCTAGTAATATGAGATAGCATTTTTATGGCATAAGGAGTCTCAAGCGCGCAGCCTTCAACTTCATAAGATGTTGCCAAAGTTGCATTAATTTACTTTTGTTGCTTCTGCCTTGGAGATTTGGATCTATATGTATGTTGGATTAAATCCCATGCCCCACTGCTACAAATTCTATTACCTTGACCCAATAAAACTTTGGCTCAAGGGCACAGTGCTTATATCCACTTTAATTATTTATAGATTTAGCCTCTATTTTGTCCCCCATATTTGCATAAAATATTTGAAGGTCCTTCATCTTTTGTTGAGGGCATTTGCCAGAGCCTCATATGCAATCATTGGACTCACAAATATAATGAAAATCTGCTGAGCCCTAGTGTTTCGCTTCATTACTCTAATTTGAAATTATTTTGCTAGTCTACCACTTTTGAAAGCTGCTTAGTATACATAAAATGCACCAATAGGTTTGCTAGTGGAATGGGCATATTGGGCTAGGTTCTATGGTAAGGGGTCATTTTATCTTATGTTGCAGGAGAAGAACCTAGCATGAAGAGCAGAAAGGATAACAAGCTTTTAAACCTTTGCCAGTACTAGTACTACATTGTGCTTTTGTTAATTTTAAAAATCTCTTGCCTGTACGTGTCTTTCTTGAGGCTCACTAAGGTTACTGTCCTCACATAATGCCTTATTATCTAGTATAGTAGTCTGTACCTTCAAAATCCAACACCTAAGCGCAATTTTAATAGCTGCTATGGGGACAGTGTCGCTTCAAGAGCAGGATGGGTTGGAGCATCCAGTCATTTATTTTTCTAATAAGTTCACCTTATTCAAACAATCCTGGGCCAATACAATAATGAATTAGCCGCAATGGCGTGGTAACTTACACATTGGCGGTACCTCCTTCAGGGCATGCAACGCGAAGTGACCATGCATATGGATCATCAGTCCCTCATGTATTTCAAAAACTGCAGATGCTAACACGTCGCCAGGACTAGATCTATTGTGACTTCTGCAGTTTAAATTTTAATTTTAATTTGTCAATGGCTACTGGAATGTTCTTACCAATTTTTGAGCCAAAACCCATCATTGGGTCTGATGGATGAAGGTAGACAGGAGCTCAACACGGTAATTCTACCATAGCATACTCTAACCATTGCTCCTGCCCAAGTATTGGTGGCAGAGTGGGGTCCAGAAGTTCTGTTGGTCTACCAGGTATCAGAGGGTCAAAAAGCCTGCGTAGAGGGGTTGAAGCTTGCTGACCCATCTGGGCCTTCCAGCGTATTGACATACTATGTATTTGTTGAAAGAGGGAATAACTCTATTGAATACCCAGTTTACGTTATCCCAATTTTCATGATAAGGTGATTTGAGCTCATCATGTCCCTCCAGCAGTGGGTCACACGGACAATAAAAATGCCTCAACTTTTTGTAGAGGATGTACAAATGGCCAGTGATCTCAAATGATTTTGCAGCATGGATCTCTAGTTGGCTAGTATGCATGCAGGAAAAATCCAATCACTCATGTCAGAACGGCCTTCTCCATCCCCTGCAGCAGGCTGAGGGTCTGTGGACCTCAATGTCTGTCAACTTCATTGAAGTGCTTTACAGCTATAATGAGTTTAATGTGATCATGGTGGTTGTAGACCACTATATCAAGTAATTCTTGTATATCCCTTATTCATCTGCTTATACCATTAAGGAAATCACTTGGCTCTTCATGCGGCATGTCTGCACGATGTTTGGGTTGCTTCAGAAAATTGTAAGTTCCCATGGTTGCAGTTTAAGGCCTGCTTTAAGGCGGCCCTTATGGCTTTCTTGAAAATTCAGCCATTACATCCACTGCATACCATCCTCAGTCTTTTAGGGAAATGGAGTAGGGCAGCCAGATATCTAAACACTATGTCTCTGGTTTACACCACCACCATGCAGGATACCTGGGCCAATGAACTTCTATAGACACAATTTGCTTAAAAATGCCTCCCACTTGTTACGTGGGTTTTCGCCTTATGAGCCCACGTTGAGGTATTACCCCTCACACTCCCTTGGGACGTGCATTTGCCTGGAGGTCCCTGCTGCAGCGGATCATGCGCAACAGATCCTTAGCACTTATTCCCTGGTCCAGGAGCACCTGAACAGAGCTATCATAAATTAAAAGCAATTCACGGATTAGAAATGTCTTCCCACTCATGAGATTGTGGTGGGTTCCTTGATCATATTTGGTATATGCAGCCTGCATGTGAAATTGCCTTTAAGGAAGTTTGAAAGCAAACATTCATGCCCTCACGTAGTTGAGAAAGATCTGAGAAAAAAAACTAATTCAGTTGGCACTTCCCGTTCATTGAAAAATAACACCCCATCTTTCACACTTCCCAGTTGTCACCATTTAAAGGCACGCTGCTCATGGATCCTGAGCCAGTGGTGATCAAAGACTTGGTAGAGGCAGAGGTGAAGGCTATTATGGACTCTCATTTATTGCATCACTTGATACAGTAATTGGTGGCGTGGAAAGGCTTTCCCTTGTGAAAAACAGCTGGGTTAGTGTTCACAATTGTGAAAACTGCTAAGAGTTGGTGGAGATTTTCCACGTGGAACACCTGGACAATCCCCAGTTACCCCTTAAGTTTGCCTCCATCCTGCAATCAAGAACTAAAAGGATCATAAAAATGTTTCTCTGGCCCAAGTTCCCCGTGGGGGAGCTTCCCTAACTCAAAAAGTGAAGGTTAACGTAAGTCTGGGAGCAACCCCTATAAAAAGGTCAGGAGGTATTCCCATTTTGTACAAATAAGTGTAAGAACCTGGCTGCTTTCCCTCTCATTACTTTGAACAACTTAGCCCTCTAGTAAAGGAGAGGTGGGTAAAAGCGTATCCTTTAGATAGCGTTGTTTTACTTCAATATTCCCACGAGCTGTTGAGAAATCCAAGGTGTGTAAGTAAGTTGGGCAGCTAGGGACCACCAACAGTAGAAGGTTGGCGGCGATTATCACCCTCAAAAGGTTATCTATTCTGGTTCAAGTTCTGCTGATATAATTAATTTTGGATCCGTCAAAAATGATTTGAGTATATTTGTTTTGGGCTTGGAAATTCCCAACGCCATTCCCCTTCACCGCCATTAATTGCAAAGCCATCCCTGATAAGTAAGTTTACAACAAACCCCTTCCTAACTAGATGGTACAGCCTTATGTGGCCTGGCCATAGGTGCACCCTGTCACCCAATGGACTAAGCAATGCTGATCCACCAAGTGAGATCACATTGGGAAAGAAAAGTTGGTGGCAGAATTTGAGCGTGAGTTTGCTGGATAGTCCAGGATTAATCCGGTGTCATATAAATTTCAGGATGTCTACCTTATTTAATAAAATTGGAAAGTCATTCTTGATAGTGATTGAAACTGTTCAGTTCCCTAATTTTTTTGCGATTCTATAAGACAGTAACCCTAATAGGTTCCGCTGTCACACCTTTATTTTTCCCGCCATTTATATCTAAAAACAATCTTATAAAAAAGCATTTAATTTAATTTAATTTGTGAGATTGAGAGTTCAGCTCAACTTATATTGGCAATAATTTACAACTCTGGATACCCATACTAGTCCTAGCAGCTGCCTTCTGCCTTTTACATCTATAATATAGATTGCTGTACCTGCGATGATCTGTCTGTGTTTTGGGCGTTCACTCACATGAAGTTTCAGGCCATTCTAATCATCATCAGCACGCTCCATGACACCTATCAGCAATCAAAGTCTTTCTCAGAGTCTGCTTTTTCATTTTGTTTTTTTATTTGGTTCTAATAATTCCTTTTAAAGTTATATTGCTAATGTTTTTTGTACTTAGCCATCATGTTGTTTGCAGAAATTGAGAAAGTTCTGGTGCACTCTAGAGTAGCCTCATTAGGTTCAATTCCAAGGCTTTAACATGGTTGACACGCTTGGAATAATGAGAAAAAGTTCTATGTTAACGATAAATAATCCCTACAATTTACCTGTTGGTGCATCATATGAACAAAAAAATTTTGTTGGCTCAGCCTTAAACATCAGCACTTTCTGAGTGATTGGGTTACTTTGGCAATAGGAATATTGATTGGCTTTAGTGAATGAATTAAGATATAATGTAAAGGCTACTGCACAGGTATACTTTAGATCCCACAAAGTTTTATTGGTAAGGCACTGGAAAACTGCCGGTTCATTTTTTAATCCAAATTGAATTAAAGGTAAACTGGTATAATGCATAATGTGTACAATTTGTTGTCAGTTTTTCCTTTACAGACTTAACTTTAACTTGATGAAATGCATTTCCAAGTAAAGTTTAAATAAGACTTAGACTTCTAAATTGCATTAGACAATAGCTTCCTCCAGGGGTGGATGGTAAGAATCAGGGACTGTTTTATTGTTCAAATGTCCATAATCCATGCAATTTTATAGGTGGCATCAGGTTTACGAGTGAATATCACCAGGAATGAATTGTAAATTCTTTGGACCATCCTCCCATTCGCCATCATATTGTTAATATGCACTTTATGAGCTTGATCCTCATATGTGTAAGGATATTATGGACAGTTGTTTTGATGAAATCAAACATCAAATGAAAACCTAAATCAAACTCTGAGTGACTTGGAATTTTAACTAGACCCTTCTACATCAAAAAGGATTTGAAGTTCTCTAAGATTCATGTAATAGTGGGTAAAGCAAGCATAACGTCAGTAGAGCAATAATCCACCATTGCCAATGCAGCTTTCCCATTCAGTAGTGTTGGAAGAAGGATTTAACTTTAATGATAGTTAGAAGTAAAGGCCAAAAAAAGTTATGTCAATGTTCACCAAAAAATAGTGTGACCAACCTATCCCTAAGATCATAGGGTATAACATCCTAGGAATTGCTGTAAATTGCCAATAGCTTAAAAGAGTTTAACAAACTGAAGTAAAATATGCAGGTTAGAGCGATCATAATTACATAAGAAGCACCAAATACAGTAGCATACTTGTGACTTTTAGGTACAAGGACTCCACTACTGTCAAATCAATATAATTACCTGAGGCTTTAAAGAGCACCAAAGCATTTATGGACACCTTGCGTTGCCCTACTGTAAAATGAATAGTAAACGATAGATAAGCGCGTTGAAATGTAGAAAATTCATTGAGGGAACAAATTCTGGGTCCTAAGTTTAAGCCATAGGTATATAAAGGCACTTTCTGGTTCTCTTCCTGAACTGAGAAGTATTTCTTCTGCCAAATCATATGAAAAAGGGGCTAATTGTGTTAAGAGATCAGAGAAAGGAAAGATATCTGACATACCTTAATAAACTAGATTCACTTTTCATTGGGTTTCCACCTGATTATTTAGTAATAGTATCAATTGTGCTACTGTCAGGTCATTGGGGTTTACAAGCATTACTATTCTTATAAAGGATCATTTGAGACAATGGCCATGTGGGTTGGAAACTCATACTTTTGGGTTGATATCAAACCAACCATTATTCCTCTGTAGCATGGTATTGTTCAGTGGATAATGGCAAGGTGTAGTATGTGTTATCTGTGGTTTCTTTGTTCTATTAAATTAAATATAACAATGGCAAAAAGTTTCTGTTAGGGTGATGATGACTTGTCTAGCAAATCACGGTTTAGATTAGTTAATTCAAGATAAACTTAATCTATCGATGATCAAAAGTACCTGCTTATCACAG
Source organism: Massospora cicadina (assembly GCA_022478985.1). Taxonomy (NCBI): domain Eukaryota; kingdom Fungi; phylum Entomophthoromycota; class Entomophthoromycetes; order Entomophthorales; family Entomophthoraceae; genus Massospora; species Massospora cicadina. The sequence goes on along the minus strand of JAKSZP010016078.1, from coordinate 76,558 downwards.
GAGTCAAAAACTCAAGGGAACTAGTCAAGTGTTTAGGGGATGCACCACTTGGACCAACAAAAGATTTAGAGTATCAAAAAATATTGTCTATGACTATGGAGGAGGAGCACTCTTACAGCAAATAAGAGTTGCTCTGTGAGTACCTGATCCAAAAACAAAAGGATGTCGACCAACGACTTCAAACTGAGATCTAAAGTTGGGTTACTTTGTTAAGAAACTAAAGTGCCAAAAAGTGTTTTAAACGGTCAACTATAGGGGTTAATTACTAGACCTATGGAAGAAACCCCCAAAGCTACACAATTAAATAATAATAGTATTGATACTAATGATCTAGAAAGCCTTAATAAAATTGATACTAAGCTAACAAATCTACCAATCATTTATCTTACAAAATCTAAAGCCCCTTTTATAGGCTTTAAAGGCCTTAACACCTTGCAATAGAGGCTGTTATATACCCCTGACCACCAAAATAAGTTTTCAGACTGTCAGATTGATGTTAAAGAACATTTAAGCATCAATACTGGTCCAGATGACTATTCAAATAATGATGCAGATGATGCCTCTGTGGAACCTCCTTTCATAACCGTGGGTTTTCTGATGACAGGAGAGTTACTAAAAACCCATCTGAAGAGAGTTTCCACAATTATAAAAGCTGAGTAAAGCCAATATTACTAAAATGGAAAGCAAATTTATATTGCAAGCTCCAACAATTAAGGCTACCAACGTTTCAAGCATCTGCAACAGACACAAGGGTCATAAGAACATTAGGAGCAAATAAAGCAGTAGCCAAGTGGTCACAAGCAGGATAAGCTCTATACAATATGAGATTGAAGCCCAGCGGCTAAAGAAAATCAAAAAGATAAACTCTGCTGAGCCTGAAACAAAGCAGCAAATGCACAATTGCATTATTTAAAAAACTAATTTGTTGTTTTTAAGTTCTTGCTTTGAACACCAGTATTTACAGATACTAAAAAAGTCTTTGATTATTGAAAAAAACTTCTTTAACATAAGCTGCCTTTATAAATGTTGATTTCATTTGGTGCTATTAGTGCTAGAATATAGTTATATTGTTATAAGGTTTGAACTTATTCATCATGTTGTCTGCAGAAGTTGAGATTGTTTGGATGTGCTCTGGAGTAGCCCACAATATGCAAAAATTCAAGGATTCAAAACGGTGGACCCGCTTTGAACTATGAGAAAAAGTCCCATGTGCACAAGTATACCAACCAATTTGAATACTAACGCACCCTGTAAGCAAACAAAAGATTGTCATTGGCTCAACAACAAATTTCAGCACCCCCTGAGAGAGTAGGACACATTAGCAATAGCTGGTGCTCACTACAGAAGGCACCACTAAAAAACTATGGAGATTTTTATGATTGTTGAAACTTGTCCCAGTATGAGTGAAGCATCAATCGTAGGTTTCCTATTATTAATTATGCCAAAATCCTATTATATCTCCTAATATTGTATCTTTATGTTATTCGCCGCTAGACTTATTTTATATAAGTCTAAAAACATTTTTATCTTAATTACTGATACTAAGTAATCTTTATTAATTATGCCCAACTTATGAGCAAATGAATTGAATAATAAATCAAATATGACGTCGCCCTTTTAATTTTCTACTTACTGAATTTATTCAAGCTTGCTTTATTACTTAAAAGTTATCTCCTAATATCATATGAGGGAGTTTGTTCCTTTCTCTACTTGAATATATTTAAGAAAACCTAATTATCTATTAATGATCTACATATCTTCTTTCTTTAATTTGTATAGTTCTTTAAATTGGACTAAAATTTTCTAAAGGATACTTTTTATACTTAAGATTTTTTAGAGGATAAAGTTAATTTCTATGAAACTTCTAGGAAGATCTCAGGATAGCTATAGCTCTCAATTTTACAGTAATTGTGACGTACTAAACTGCCACAAATATTTCTATACTACTAGAGATCTCTTTTTTAAGCATTAGAGGGAAACCAAACAGAAAATATGATGATGATAACATGGAAGTTTACCATGAAGAAGAATTTTCATAGTATTTGACCCTGGAGATTATGTAACAAACTATAACTTAATTGAATGTTCATATTGCTACCTTGAATTTTGAGTTAGAAAGAGGTACCTTATCAATAGCACACTAGAGAACTGTGTGTCTTGGATATGACTCAAGTGTGAAAAAAGTTTGGTGCTTTGAAGAGTGTGAACAAAAAAAGCATACAGGCTCTAAAATCAAAACTTTAAGCAATCTGGAAAGTCATGAAGACCAGCTATATAGCTTGAATCAGGACGTGGACATCATGCAAGTGCGACGTTTATCTTAAAGACTGATACCTACTTTAGGAGGATGAACTACTAGTATTAATATATCAGAGATGGTGGGACAACATACAAGTTAGATTAAACCTGAAGAAGATCCCAAATTTTCGCCCATAATTTGAAGCTAATTCACTCCTGTCTTGAGCTATACCCAGTTCTCTTCATTTTAATGAAAATAGAAAATTAAGAATCTATTGAAAGCAGAGAAATCACCATGTGCAAGAATGTAGGTGCTAAGAAGCACAGGAGGTACTTGGAGCTACACTTCGCCCCCATTAAACCAAGGCTTAAGATAAAGAGATCCTTATTGCTGAGTTCAGAAGCACACATGACTTTCATTATATTAAGCAAGGATCTTAAACATGAGAATAGGAAAAGAATCAATTGACTACAAAAACCTATTTTAACTTAAGGTACATCAGCTTTGGATGACTGGACCTTTTAACTTAGTCACTGTAAAAACCTTTTTGCTCGTTTTTATAAATCACTTAACAGCTACTAGTGCATACGATTCTGGCTGTGAACCCTAATGAATTCTTTGAGGCCATCAAGAAGGCCTATATTGACGTTAAATCCGCTAAACAATGTAGTCATGGCACCAGAATTACCAGAATTATCAGCATTGCCGCTCTGATGGAAATTATATTTACATTGCTCAAAGTCATGATGATAAACTTAAGGATAAGGCTTATTGCTTAGTAGAACAGAAATACCTGAAATCCACCAATTAAACATATAACAACTGTCAGCAAGAATGACTTTTCTAAATAGGCTTCCCCACGTTAAAATAAGAAAAGAATGACGAACCTAAAGAGGAGGTTACAGGATCAGTTAACTGGGTCAAACATCATATCAATGGTTTCAATGTTGAACAGCCTAGTTTACAGGTTGATTCAGGGTACTATATCATTTGAGCTAAATGTGAAATGACCATGCTTGCCTTCCTCAAACCTGACCAAGCAAATTTTTAGCATACCAAGCAGTCTTCTTTGGACCAAGATCCAAAGCCAAATCAGATCGTTGATAGTATCATAAAGGTCGAGAATCTCATCAATGCCAAGACTAAAGAGATTTTAATTTTAGGATTGCGAGCCACTCAAGGATTGCAAGGGGCCTTTCTATATGAGATCTTAGGAGGATTTAGACTGACAGTCAGTGCCATTCTTACTGTGTTTATGACTATTGGCAAGAGTATTACTAAAGTGTAAGTAAATTCCATAAAGTCAAAGTTTAAGCAATACAAGACACCAGAATACCAGTTAATATTATGCCTTTCAAGCTCATAAAGAGATTAAAGATCATCAGTCATCAATTAACAGGACAACTTCAGAACTTTTAGAGCAAGAGTCAACCAAGGCGCTAAAAGAATATTCCACGTTTCCCCTGCAATTTAGTTGCATTATTTTGGGTACCCCAACTGTGGTGCTTGAGAATATCTAATATGATTTACTCACAAACTTTTCTTTCTCGTTGCAAACACTTTTGCAACCTATTCAATTCAAGACTAAATCTAGTTTGATAATCTCACAGAGGAGATTAGTCTGCGCCCATGTCTGGGAGCAGTTGGGCAAGCAAGGCAAGAGGAGCAGGCGGAAGGCCCGCGGCCTCCAACGTTCAAAAACGCCCCGGATAATCCAGCGGAATAGACAAAAGTCTCAAAAAGCTGGTGGTCACAATTTCCCTGGAGATACTCGCATGGCAAGCACAATGCAACCAGTACATCAACACGCCACACTCCCAGCCACTTTCGTCCGTGGAATTCGGAGTCTGTGTGTATCTGGACATCCAAAAACGGCCTTATGGGAAAAATTTTGTGAAGATGTACACAAAATTTTCCTGACCGCGGTGTACGTTGCACCTCACTCCATGTCATGCGGTTGGCTGGACCTAGGGTTCAAAAGCAAAATAGCAGCAGACGAGGCTGCAGCAGTGCACATAGTGGTCGACCTCCCCAAAGGGCAATGGATCATTGAAACCAAACGCACCAGATGGACAAAATCAAACCAAATTTTCCTCACGTTTGACTTTTTGCCTACTACAGTAAAACATGACATTTTGGAGCAACACCTGAAAGATGGTCTCACCATATATGGCGAAATACAATTTTTCGAAATGCAACGTTTCACACTGATGCCACACCTGTGCACCGGCAAAGCCATTGCAGTTCTGACCCCAACTGAGGAGATCATGAAGGACCTAACCCAGATCCCACACTCCACCTTTATTGACATCCCAGGGCATACTGCCCACCCATTCCGGGTAACTGTGGACAGCGCGCCCCCCATTTGCACCCACTGTGATGCGTTCAGCCATAAGGCGCATGCATGCCTCATCAAGGAGGGTGTCACATTCCAAGAGCACCCCTCGGTGGCCATGGCCAGCGGAGAGGCGCACTATGAACCAACCGCAAGCACCAAGGAGGCTTTCCCATGGGGAGCACAAGGCTGCTACCTATTGGTAAAGCCCATCTCCCTGCAGGAGCGGAAGAAGGCCAAGCAGGCCCATAGGGCCGCAGCCAAGGAAACGGCCAAGGCCACCACCACCATCCCACACTCACAATGCCAGGAGGACATGGAGACCTTCACAGCGGAAGCAACTTGGGAATTCATCACCCAATCAGATTGGGAAGCCTATGCCAAGCAGGCCACTCAATCTGAGAATCCGATGGGAGATTCAATCTCACCTAATCACTGCACCCAAGCTCTGGTCAAAACCAACTTGGGACCTATCCCAACTGAAAAAAAAAATTTTTGACCCACTCGACGGTGCACCAAACTTATCTGCACTGCAAAAAATTTGTCCAGCATCGGGAAAACAAAAAGTGAAGGCCAAAGCCAACATGACTCTTTATGCAAAAATTAACAAAAACCCCGATAGCATTGCTGCTAACACCTGCGCTGCTGTGAAAGCCCGTGGGGACCTTGAAGAGGCTGGTGGGCCCAGGGGCCCACCCCCTCGCACCTAAGGTGCGATGGGGGAAACCTTCACTCTAGGGATGCTGAATATCGCTGGACTCAAGGCCTCCCCATCCCAGGCTAGGAAACTGAGTTTTTACAACACAATTTACCCGTGGATATCCTGGCCATCCAGGAGGCCCACTGTCCATGAGATTCCAAGGAAGCTTGGAAAACAATGCTCCTCCCATCCCTATCCTTTTGGTCAAAGCACTGTGGGGTGCTAATTCAGAAAGATAATTTTTTCAAATTCACATCCTCAGAAACATTCCTAAATGGCTGAGTGCTCATCATCACCTTCTCATGGGCTGACGTTGCACACGCAATCATCAACATCTATGCCCCAAACAGTGCACATGAGCATCAGGAATTTTTCTCATCGGTCAAATCCCTCCCACTACCCCCTGATTCTTTCCTAGTTGGCGATATGAACTGTTGGCTAACCTCACCAACGGACCATTGGCCGCCCTCACCCCACGCCCCACAGGGTCATGTAGAACTACGCGTTCTAAAAGCCACCCTTGGGTTAATGGATGCGCTACCGCGACATGCCCCACTGCTCAAAAACATGACGCATCCCCATGTCCACAACGGCCAATTAAGGTCCATGACCCGCATTGACCTTATTCTAACACCGGCGAAATTCCAACCTCATATCTCCCACTTTAAAACAACGAAAATAGAATTATCTGATCACTGACTGGTCTCAATAACCTACTACTTACCAGTCACAGTTGCAAAGGCCCCACATTGGTGCAAAATCCGCCCCCCCGAGCTCATGTTGCCAGGATTTTCCACGTGGGTGGAAGAGGCAACTTTGGCAAAATTGTTTGTTGCACCATTTTGTGCGGACTCCATTTCCACATGGGCAACTTTCAAAGAGGACACCATCTGCCACTATCGCCATCTCTCCTCCAGACGCTCATGAGCCACATTGGCAGTTATCTCGCACGCTCTGGTGGAATTGGCCCACTTGGAGTCCAACATTTCAGCCACAGGATACAGCCCTGCATGGGGCTGAAAGTGGGTGGAGGCAGCCACCCACCTCAATGCACTCGAAAGGTAACACAAACATCGGGTTTGTGTCCAATACAGGGCCACATGCATCACTAAAGGCGACAAGTGCACCGCATACTTCTTTAAAAAAAATTTTGCACCATGCCAGAGCATGGCCTGCACACAGGTGCGAAGATTGGATAATTCTATTATGGACACACTGGCCAAAGTAGTAATCGAAACACAAAAATATTACTCCAAGTTATACTGAGCTGAACCAATTCAGCTGGCCAAAATGGCAGAATTTCTTGACCGAGCTCATATCTGCACCATTTTCTGATACCCAGAAATAATGAATTTAATTACTCCAAACGAATTATGGACAGCCATTCGTGGTGCGCCAAACCAAAAATACCCAGGCCCAGATGGCATTCCATATGAGTTCTACAAAAAATATTTCAAATATATATCCCCATTGCTGCTAGACTCACTTAACTAAGCCTGTTGGAAACGCGCCATTACCAGGAGGACATGAGGCCTTTACTGTCACACTCTCCAAGAAAGGGGATAGCTTGACTTAGCCAACTGGCGCCCCATTTCTCTAACAAACACAGACACCAAAATTTCAACAAAAATCATGGCTAACCGTTTAGGGACTGTAGCATCTGCCACCATCTCCCCAGTACAATTTGGTTTCATCCCCAGAAGGTCGATTTGGGATAACGTGCACTCTGTGGCTAACCTCTGCCAATCCACAGCCTCTGGGGCACTTGTATTCTTGGACCAACAAAAGGCCTATGATAGAGTAAACTGGGAATACCTTAGGGCCTGCCTCAATCAATTCTGCCTACCCCCACGCTTCATAAACTGGGTGATGCTGCTCACGGAATCTGTGACAATGGCAGTGCGTGGCCCAGGCTTCCTAACGGAAGTAGTCCACCCTCATAGGGGCCTGCAACAAGGGGACCCCCTCAGCCCACTCTTATACAACTTCAGCCTTGACCCACTACTGCGAAACGTGAATGCCCAACTCACTGGGGTCCATGTGCCAGGCCAAACCCCAGTCAAGATGATGGCATTTGCAGATGATTGCGTGGTGGGGGTGTCTAATAACAAAGATGCACGCGCGCTTGAAGCCCTCATCCAGGAATATTCCCGGGTAAGCAACGCGGCACTGAACGCCTCCAAAACCGGAATCATCCTCCTTGGTCAGTTTCAGAACTGCTGGGCCCCAGCAATTAGTTCCCAACGTGGCCCATCTGCTCGCCCACGTCCACGCCTTACTAACTCAACACACACCGCTCCACTAGTGCTCCCCTTCGTGCCATGTTCTACCATAGGACCGGTGCACCATCTGGGCGTGTGGATGGAGGCAGGCGGATATGCGTCAGCAGTAATGGAGTGCCATATACTGGACAACGTGACGAAGCGAATCGCCTCTCTCAGAGCCCACCCTACTACCCTCATTGGCAGGGTTGTTTTTGCCAACTCTATGCTCCTATCCAAAGTCTGGTTCGGAGCCCACGCCATCCCCTTCTCCCCAAGCTTCTTCAAATCCCTGTATGCTTTGCTGCAAGGATGGCTTTGGTCAGGCCGCCCTCCACCAGTACGGCTAGAGGTCATGTTTGGCCCTCATCATCAAGGTGGCATGGGCCTGCTTGATTTCAAAGCCCATGCTGCCAAGATCCTGGGCACCTGGATCGCGGCCGTCACCGCTCCTACACTCCCATCCCAACACTGGTCCTGCGCGGCCCGCTCCAACTTCTCCTGAGCCTTGGGCCTCAACAATCCATCAAACCCCCACTCCCTGATGAAATACCTCGCATCACACACATCGGCCACAGGTCCTCACAGGACTAAAACCCACTACAAACGAATCCTACTCTCCATGCGAAGTGCAGAGTGGAGAATTCGTATTAGTGGACATACAACCTGAAGAGGCCGCCCCTCTCCTCAGTTCACACAAGAGGTACAGGGGCAACCCATCCATGATGGCGTGATCCACATTTGACCCCATGTCCTATCCATGGTGGACTACCTGGACATGATGGACATCCCTTATTCCACTGAGACCCAAAAGACTATCTGGAAATATGCACACCATCCTCTATTGCAGCCTCAAGTCCGCTCCCATGTGTGGCGCTGCCTGAGGCGGGTGTATCGTACAGCTGAGCGCTCTAACACTTTACACTCATCCTGTGTCGTGTGTGGCCAGTATGGAACGCTGTTCCACCGCCTGGAGAAGTGCCCCACCTCTAAAGTGATATGGCGCGAAGTCCAACGTCTGCTAGGCCAGGATCAAACGCATCCCTTCAGTCTGTCAAGAGATATGTTTGCTTCATCAACGGCCTCCCCCTTCCACCCTCCCTCCATGCTCTGGTGGTTGCAATCGCCATGTGGACTATCCACACGATCGTCTTGGATGCCATCGCTGGCTCCATCCCCACCCTCCCAGAAGCTGTCCACAGATTCTGGTCTCATTTGGTGGACCACTTTCAAGCGTGGATGTTTGGATACCTCCCACCGCATCGCTGACAGCTGGTCTCCTCCTGGTTCCCAGTCTGGTTCATCAAATCAGACCCCTTCCTCCACACGTGCTCAATAGTGGCTACGGCCCCTTCACACGTTCCCTCCCCCTCCCCATAAGTGGCGTTCCCGCTAGCAACAAGAGATAGCATCACTTCTCTGGGGTGCCTCCCCTGGTACTAAGTTTATCTAAATGAGTCATATTTGGAAGTGTCCGTCCCATGGTTGGCCTTCCCCGCAATAAAAAATAAAAAAATAAAAAAATAAAAAAAATAAAAAATATGATTTACTCACAGGAATGCAGTTCCTAAATGAGTTTTAAGGAATCATGGTTTTTTAAAAAAGAGTCAATCAGTGTTCTAAACTACTAGATGTCACTTGTGTTTCAAGAAGAAGAGAAGAAGGATCAAAGGAGGCAAGACTCTAGTCAAAGCAGAAAATTCAATTTTTGCAGTCAGATACACATTAAGAAAAAAGGAACGAAGAAAATGCAGATTGAAGTAGCAGAGTCTAGTTTACCATTGTACTCCAGCAAAAAAGTACCTACTGCAGGAAGACAGAAGTCCATGTAGTTGGCATTAGCATCAATATACCCAAACAATTCATTCTCAATATTGACTGTCACAAAAGACTCATATAACAGTTATCCAGAGCGATGGCTGGATTCTACAATGCACCTACCAAGAAGAAGTCAAATTCATCCTCAGAAACATTGTCAAGCACCTCTAAAAGAATAAAAAAGATTTTATCATTACTAAAAAAAGATGTACTGCTATGTCAACATCAAATCAGTTCACATCAACACTGTCTTAATGCAATGAGGCTGCAAGAGCCATCTACATATGAAGTGAGTGGACTCAATGAACTCTTAGATCAGTGTTTATATATTTTCACCAGCGGACCTAATACTTTTAGCTTGTAAAAGGGAATAGTTTACAAGATTGCCACTGGGAGCTCCATTTCCTTCTTCACAAAGACATAACGCCATTCCAAGAATGAAGAAGAAGTAATTTAAAAGAAGTTACAGCAGCTTATGGATGCAGTCTTGATACGTTCAACCAAGAGTCCGTGGGTGACAAAATTCTGCTGAACAGAAAGAAAGATGGTACAAAACGTGTTTTCATAGGAGTACCATAGATTAAACAGCCTAATAAAAATATAATCTTATAACTACCTCACATTGACAATGCCTTGAAATGGCTTAGAGGATTGTGCTACTTCTCAGCCATGAACTTAGCAAATGTGTATTAGCAGATGGAAATTTCACTAGAAAACTAGGAGAAAAGTGCAAGTAACCAGTCAAGGGCTGTTTGAACCAACACATATAAAAAGGTTTTGTGCAACAATCAGATAAATATCAAAGAATATTATATAAGAGTTTTCGAAATCTGAAGATGTTTAGTGTGCTTATATACTTAAAAGGATATCATAATGTTCAGCAAAACTTTCAAAACTCATCTGAATTACCTGGAGGGAGTTTTTACACAGTTAAAAAAACAATCTTAGACTTAAGTGAAACGAGTGCTTGTTCTTAAAGAGACAGTTGTAATTACTAAGTCATTATGTGAATTAAAGAGGAACCAAGCCCCCATCAATGTAATGTTGAAGCCATCGCCATTATGAGTCCTTCAAGTAAATATGAGATTTTCAAGCGTTGAGGCAATGGACAATGCCGGCCTTATTAACTAAAAAACACACAATTATACTTCCTTATGCCACATGTTGCTGATGCTCCTACCCAATTGTTGTCCGCCATGGTCTGCCAGCTAAGGCAGGTGCCATACAATAGTTTCCCCAAAGCTTCCTCATCTTCTGAAATGGCTTCCTTAGCTGTTAGCTGAGGTGACATATTAGGTATTCTTATTTACAATAATTATATTTTTGGCCCATTTGCAAATAAATATGTGTGGCGGCTCCCCTTTTTGGGTTGGGCACTAATAGTGCTAAGAAAGAGATTTTTAATTGTCCCTGAGCATGGCGTAATATTACCGCCAATTCTGGCACAAACTTTATCGACATTGCTAAGTCATTCAGAAACTACTTAACTAAGTAAAACTATTCAGTTGAGGACAAGAGCAATATACTGACTTCGCCCAGCTAAAAAATAAGCAAATAAAAGAACTAATCTTGATATACCCAGAATTCATAATGGCTTTCTATGTATATATAGATGCCAGCGACGTGATTTGGGCGCCATTCTAGCACAGCGCATGAAAAAGAAGTAGACCACCCATTTGAATTATACTCAAAAACATTAACCAGTGCAGATCGCAACTACATGGTTATAGAGTATGAAGCATAACATTAATCAAAGCAATATACCATTTCCTAACAAACATTTACGTTGTATACTTCTATTATCAAGTATTCACGCCTCTCTGAGTTTGTTAACAAAAAATGAGGGATCCATATGGAAAATTATAAAGATGGAAAATTTAGTTTTTAAGGCTACAACTTTGTGATCCTGTATTATTCAAGAGAGAAGAACCTGAACACAATAGCTTGATGCAGTTGCCCATGTTTCATTTGCAAGCGCATGAGAGTGATAGAATCTAAAAGCTTTTAGGAAGAACATAGGTGGAATGCAAAGAAGAGGATGATGCAGTAGGATATATGGAAGCTCTGTTCCAGAGTGATGAGGTTCTGGGATGGACTGCTAGAGAAAGAAATACAAGAGAATGACTACTGTACATGAAGCCAAGAATAACATATAGCACTACTAATGGAAGGACACCGCCTAGTGGGCCACAGATAACTAAAGAAGACATGCCTGTATTACAAGGATAAATACTACTTGAAGGTCATGTTAGTTCATATCAGGTAAGCTCTGGAACTGTGAGTTAAAGCTCCCTATACAAGACTCTTCCAAAGAAGTTGAATTTCAGCATTCCCTCCAAGCACCATTTTACAACACTTCCATTGACATTTTTAGACCATTATATAACCATTTATATAGAATTAATTTATAATTTTAGCAATATATACCTTTACTAAATGGACAGAATAATCCCTAAATAAGACATAAACCGCAAGAGTTACCGTGAGGCTCTTATGCCACTAGGTAATTAAATGCCACAGATGCCTTAGATATTCCTTTCTGACAATAAAAAAGCTTCAATACAGATGTTGTGACATACCTAATGGACTTAGAAGAAACCAGACGATAGTTCACAACTCTGTATACACCATATATCAACGAAAGTGTGGAAAACTTTATTAAAACTATCTCTTCAATCTTTAAGAAGATTGCATCTAGATACAGATCCAAATGGTAATCTTGTTGCAATCAACCGTGTTTGCTTACCATTTAAGCTACTACAGGACTTTAAAACATCTCCATTTGAGGCGATATACATAAGAGAAGCCGAATTATTAAGTTTGCTAACTCCAGTGATGGATGCAGATAGGAAGAAGCTACTCTCAGAAGATACCAGGAAGAGTTAGCACAGGAGTTAGTCACTATCCAGATGAATGTCTGCAGTAAAACAATGAAGACACTGAAGGAGAGTCTCAAGGAAAGTGACTGAATAACCAAGTTGTCAATATCTGAGGTGAGACATAAGGTGATGTTCTATCACATTCAGGGGGAAATTTGAGAAGTTACAGGCTGTCTGGATGGGATCTTCAACTTTTTGTTATGAAAAGAGGAACAAAGCAGTACATTAAGGATGATACCACCAAAATCACCTAAAACCGAGTTAATGCCTGAGGCTTAAATTTTTTAATTTAGTCTTGTCTAAGGGAGGGTAGTGTTGGAAAATGCCAATTACTGGAGTCAAATCCTTGACTATGGAAAAAAACTTCCCAAAAAACTTTAATTTTTAAAAATTTTAATGGCACTAATAATCTAGACAGCCAGAATGAAGATCAAGTCTGAAAAACATAGACAGCAATAAAAGTGATTTACAAAAATCTGAAGCCCCTTTTTAGGCCTTAAAGGATATAAAATACCTGTCAATGGAGGCTCTTATATATATATCTTGACAATATAAATAAGTTTGCAGACGGTCAGAATAATTTCAAAGGAACTGAAAGTATAAATAGTGGTCCAGATGACTATGCACATAATGGTTCAGATGATGCCTCAGAGGAATCGCCTTTCATAACCTTGAGTTTTTTGATGACAAGAGAGTTGCTAAGAACCCATCCAAAGAGACTTTACTCAATTGTAAAAGCTGTGTAAAACCAATATTACCAAAATGGCAAGCAAGTCGATATTGCAAGCTCCAACAATTAAGGCTACCAAGGTACCTAAGCATCTGCAACAGAAAGAAGGGTCATGAACATTAGGAGCAAACAAAGAAGTAGTCACACAGTCACAAGCAGGCTAAGATCTATACAATATAAGATTGAAGACCAGCGGCTTTAGAAAATCAAAGAGATAAACTCTGCTGAGCCTGAAACAAAGCAGAAAATTTATAATCTCACCATGAGATAAGCTTATTTTGTTATCAATTAATTCCTTACTTTAAACAACATTATTTCCAGATACTATAGATAACTTTTATGGTAAAATCAGTAGATAACGTTTTAAAAGAATCTGTCTTTAAATTTTTGGGTTAATCTGGTGCTAATGACGCCAAGTGTAGTTATATTGTTATAATTTTTGTACTTAGAATCCATATTGTCTGCATAGTTGAGTGAGTTCTGATGCAATCTGTAATAGCCCCCATTATTTACAATTCCAAGGATTTAACATGGTTGAACACGCTTAAAGATGTCATAAATCTTTCTGATGTAAATAAGTCTGCACTGCCACTCAGGATGAGGTACCACCCACAGAAGAAGCAAGAATTCTGCTAGTGCAGCTATCCAAAATCTTTGGTGGAAAGTGAAAGTGAAAATTGACAACACCCATCAGGTAACTCCATAATTGGATAACATAGTTGTAAATTAACGTGCCAAGCTTTTTAATTTAATAATAAAATCGGAAATTTGATAAATTTAGTTAGAGAATTAATGAAAAGTGGAATAAGAGTAATGGAGCGCCATTTGAACCATGTGAGGACTTCTGCCTTGTAATAAGGGGGAATAAGAGGAGAAGTGCATAAACGCATAAGGATTTCTTTGCAATTAATTTTAGCAGATTGAAATGCAGGGGATTTTTCAATATTGACTTAAATCTGACCAGACTTGCTGTATTGTTATCAAAAATTTTACCTAAATGCTTTTAACTTAACTTTTCCTTACAGGGTGGTAATACTGTTTGCCAGCAGTAAGTTGCACCCACATACAGGGAAAATAAAGATAGTTCCATCTTGAGTCAAATGGGTTCAGCATGCTCAAAATGCAGTAAAGCCTTGCTTTTATTGGTGCCAATGTGGATAGTCTGGCGTGCAATTTTATTCTGGAATTTTATTTAAATGATAAATTTTGTGTAATTATTAAATTACACCCTTTAGCAACTTTAAGCTAGAGAAACGCCTTCTGGCAAGATGGGAAGCTGCAATCTTCCTATTGGCAATGGCCTCTGGCTACCACTAACTCCTGCACACACCCTGGATCCTCTCTACCAACCTCTTGGCAGTAATAAGTTGGGTTAAAGGAAACCCCTTCAAGGGGGTAGCTGTATCCCACCTCTTATCAACAGCATAGTCTAGATCTCCCTGGCTGGTGAGGGGCTGGGAAACCTTTTTGGCCCCTTTATTTGTTCTTAAGGGATGTTCCTTCCCTTTGAGATGCAGGAGGTGATCCGCAGGACTTACAATATCCTTCCCTCTTTGGAAAAGAAGAGCACCTAAACTAGGAACTTATGAAAGAGCGAAGCTTTTATGTGCCTTAAGCAACTTGATGCCCAGGAGGTTGCCAACATTCTGTGGAGGACGAGGAGACTTAAAGTTGTGATATGTGGAAGGCTCCACTAACATTTGGAGTTGAGAACAATCCCTGTCACTCTACCCAGCTGTTCTCATAGGAAGATAATCACTACAAAGCAATCAAGTACTTCAATAAACTGCGAGAACTTGTGATAAAAAATTGCGTTGACTTCAGCTCCCTCTGAGTCCTCCATCAAGACTCTGGCATGGCATGTTCCATCCCCTTAAAAGGGAACAACTGGGAGGCTTATAAGATTGCTGCTTCCAAAGTTCTGGGAAGGTTAACTTAAAAGCCCCATAGCACAAATATTTCTTTACTGTGGGATCTAGAGCGTATGCTAGAAAACTTTCAGTAATAGAACCTTCATACGCAGATGCTGCATATCAAACATGACTAAGGAACTCACCTTTAACTTTTGGGCAGTGAAGATGCTTGCAGTACATGAACAACTTGTCACTGATTGCCATTGTTAAGTATTCCAAGACTAGGGACTGGGTACTCTGAATATGCTTTAGTTTTCACCTCTACAGCAGGTACTTCTAAACAATGGCTGGGGTCAATGAAAAAGGAGGGGTTGTATCATTGATTGGCTTCATAGGGGTGCCAGGATGAGGAGGATGAAATTCAGCTATTTAAGTAGAGTTCAGGACTAATCAAGTCTCAGGTGCACTATTATTCTAATATAATAATTAGGAGTCTTCAATTAAGGAAAACACTCCTTTATTGACATATCCAACTATCTTTTTCTATTAATTTAGTGTTTCCCAAAAAAATGGTAAAAAATAACGTACCTTTATTTTTCTCATACATAATTAAAATTTGATTTGGTATTTACTTCAGGGATAAATACTCAAGCGCGTCAAGGTAAGATCTAACCTAATTTGCTACTTGGAATTCTGCGACATTAGTATACATTTGTCAAAGTAGCAATATTTGATTGCCTAGATCTGATTTGAACCCTGATATTAAGAAGTTTCATTACTATGAATTGGGAATTATCCTTGACAATAGTTATGGCTAAATCCTTAGATTAAGTTAAAATACCATCATTGATAGGCTTGACTCATTTGTTGGAGCCAGAATCCTGACAGCGCCTTATCTAGATCTTGGCGTAGTGAGGTAAATGGATGCAAGAATCGGATGTGAACTCAATTGATAAAGTTCTTTGGGCAACCTCAACGATTTTATGCTCATTTACCCGCTTATCAATTACTTTATATTGCTTGACCAATTGGACCTGAATTTGTTGTCTCTTCCACCTGGCTGGTGATGGTAAAAAAGTACTAAATCACCTGCTGGAATGTAGGAAGAGGGTCATGAATATTGTAAAAACCAATAGGTCTTTATGGTGGTGATTGAAAAAAAACTTTGGAATCTAACTCCTGAAGTCAGATAATCACATTTACAAAATTATCACAGTAACTTCAGAGGCTTTGGGAGAGGCTTGGTTTATCATGGCTTGTACTTTGGAGTGCAATTGAGGATTCTTTACTAATCTTGTAAAGGGACATTTTATGCTCAGATGGTAACTTACTTGAAAGGCCAGAATTGCAACAGGTAGGTATTGTGGCCAATATAGAGGGTCGTTGGAGGCCATTTATAAAACGGTAAAGTTAGATAGCATTTACTGGAAGGGTGGTTTGCTGAGCAGGAAAACTGCTTCCACCCCAAGTGCAGGTTTTGAGTTTGAAACCTGTACTGGCTAGAAAATTCTTGGTGTGGTATTGCTGTCCCAAGGTCGACCCACCTCAAATAATATTTTCTAGATAGCATTTACTTGCTCTACCATTTCATTAGTTTCAGGATAGTAGGGGATGTAAAACACTTTATTGGACCTCATTAGATCAGTTAACTCTTGCACCAATGATGATTGAGAATTTTGCCCATATCAGAGAAAATTTTATTAGGACATTCATGTTTGGATATGATTTAAGTTATATAGGAATGTGGCAGTAGCTTTTGCTGACATGGATGGTAGAGAAATGGCTTTAATGAACATTGTTAAATGATCCACAGCTAAAAGAAGGAATGATGGCATGAGATGCTCAAAGTAGGGGACCCACAACATCAATACTTACTGTATGAAAAGATCCATAGAGTGGAACTAATATGCAGGGATTGTGAATTGTCTCCATCATCACTTTTGCATTTCATACAGGACTCTGTTACACTATGAATTGAGGGGAGCATCTTGGTCAATTAGCACTGGGTTTTGACCACTGATGGGGTTTTCAGATTCCCTCGTGGCTGACTTGCAGATTTTCTTCAAACATAATATCAATATAAGCAGAATAACAGATATATGGTAACCATTTCTGTGATAATAATTTCCATAGGTTACCATTTTTGATTCTGAGTATCTTCAGAACATCCATCTGACTCTTTCTGGATGGCAAGTGACTCATTTTCTTCATATATGAGGTTGAGGTAAATGAACGTAGAGTTGATATTCCTTAGGGTCAGTTAAAGTTAGTTTTGTAACTGAGATGGAAAATCAGCAATCTGATGTATTGGCCCTGGATAATTAATAATAGAAAAATCACATTTTTGGATTTATAACTCCCACTGGGACAATCTCCAAACAGGTCCTTCATCTGTTGAAGCCATTGCAAGGATGCATGGTCGGTAATTATAGTAAAATTTGCCTCATATAAGTAGGTTCTGAAATGCCTAATAACCCTTATACTGGCAGACATTAACGTTTTGTAACACTGTAATTGCTTTCAGCTTTAGATAGAGTTTTGCTATTATTTTATTTAACCGAGATAAGCAGACCAGGGGATGGACATTACCAAACTAAAACTAAAAATCATAATTAAAAATAACGATTCAAATGAAATGCCCAAAATGGATAGATCAATTGAATTGTACCTAACAAAATATTCAACCAGGTGGGTAGCAAATACTGTTATACCTCCATGGTGGACGGGGAGGGGGATTGGGGGGCTCATCTTTGGCTGCATCCATCTCATTCCAGAGTAGGATGCGTGTTAAGGCAGATAGTAAGAGTATGGGGGCATTGGCGGCATGAGGTTCAATATCCTTAATGAATGGAACTTCTGAATAGTTGCCAGCCATCATTATACCAACGATGTATATGTCCAAAGCATCTTCAGCTTTAAGGCGGGCGTCTGGGAATTTCACAAATGTGGCAATATTGGTTCAGGTTATTTTTGCTTTCAGATTTCGTGCTACTGTTACCACATTCTGGATGGCTTTAGTGACGTTTTTGTGAAAAGTTTTCATGTTTATCTTACTTTGTGCAGTAAGATCTTTGGGAATATTGGGAGGTTGAATTCATCCTATGAGCGTAGCCACATATTTGGCGGCAGCTTTGCAAAGCGGATGGCAATCTGGTGTGGCGGCTGCTTCTACTGCAAGCTGGTGGTCACTGTAAGCAGTTTGGCGTTAGGTTGTGGGACATATTTCTGAGGTGGGAATTTTGCATCCCATTCTGCATTTCAGAGCCACTCGAGTTGCAGCGTTGGTTCTTCAATGACGTTACCTGATTTGTTGATTTCATCAATTAATTCTATGGATCTTGGTTGAATTAGATTTGGGAATTAGTGTACAGTTGAGGTTTGTTCAATTTGTTTGCGGATGCATGGGATCAAACTTGGATCCAATCTGATGTTTGATTGGATGAATTATTTGTGGCATTGGGGCAATGTGGGTGCTGATTGGTGGCTGTAGGTGCAGCTGCAGCATCAGGCATTGGAGGAGGGGAAGGTAGGATCGTACCCCATGTTGGAGTTGGCGCGGGGTGGGTGGCGGATTAGTGGGCATCAGGTAAACTTTTGGCGTTGGCGGAAGTTTCTGAGTATGGGATTTACGTTTTAAGTGGTCTAACTCAGAACAGGATGGACAAATCGTCTGTCCACCCTCAATGCGGGCCCAGAACGGATGGTCAGGGGCAGATGGGATGGTGGCATAAGGGGGAATTGCCAAAGAAATTTTTGTAAATTCAGGGCTGATCATGGCATATGCCTGAGGCCCAGTGAGGCGTGTGGCCCCATTTGGGACCACAAATTGTAAGATGGGGTTGGCGCTGTAGGCTGCTAAACCTTCCATCAGCTCCTGGTAGAGCACTTTGGGGGAAGGTGGGTGGGCAAACCAGCGAACTGACCACCAAGGTGGTGTCCATTGGGAGCTGGGTCTGAGTTGTTGGGAGGGGAATATTATTAAGAATTAATGGTATCGTTGCCACAGTGGCTGCATCAGCTTCACAGGGGAAGCCAAGATCAAAGTACCCCTTATAAGGGTGGAAGTCAATAAAACAGGCTGGTGTCATCACTGCCTGAGCCATTTTGATAATGGCTTGGTCATTGTAGGGGAAAAATTTCCCATATTTGACCTTAAGGCCAAAATGCATGTTGCTCCAGGGGAGCACTATGGGGCAGCGGGGCACCGCTTGGGTTCAGGCGAGATGGGCATCAAGATCCTTGGGAGGGACAAATCGTCCTAAGGGTTTGGAATGACTGGGCGAGCCAGTCCGAGCACTTTTTCCTGTTGGACAGAAAATGGAGGGGGAGTTTCACTGCTGCCCCACACTGGGACAGTCAGTGGGGGATCCAATGACATCGGAGAAAGACTTTGGTGTGCAATTAAGTGTTTGCTTTTAATTTACCAAAATTAATTTTCTTGGAAAGTTATGCCAAGCAGAGAGAAGAGTTTTTCTATTATACTTTATAGGGGAATTTACGAGATTTTAGTCATTCTGAGATAATATAGCTCCTATAGCTACATTACAGGTATCTGTAAATACTAAAAAGGGTTTATTGAATTTAGGATGTATAAGCTCAGGGGAGTGAGCAAGAGCTACCTTAAATTGGTCAAAGGTTTGCTGCTGCTTTTCTTTCCCTTTAAAAAGGAACTCCCTTCTTTTATAAATAAACTAAGGGCTCTGAGGTATATGCAAAGTATGATATGAATTGCTGATAATATCCAACTATTCCTTAGAAAAGCTTGTACAACTCAAAGACTTAGGTGGCGACATTTTGGAAATGTCCATAATTTTTTCATCCATTAGAGTATTACTTTCTTACTTACCTTATATACTAAGAATTTATTTCACTTCAGAAGAAAGAACGTTAGGAGGGTTTTGATTAAAAATATTATCATATTTTCTGGAAGAGTTATTTCAGGTGTGCTAAATGAGCTGTATGTGTTTACAATAGCACAGATATATTGTCAAGATAAAATAACACTTCAAGGGCGCTTTAAATCCCTGATAATCTGCCTATTGCTCTTTGGAAGGTGACACTGGCGTTGCATATCCTGGGGCATCCTATTAGGCTCAAATAACTTTTTTAGAGATAAGGGCGCATTTTGCAATCTCAAAAGTATAAGTTAGATGCTGATAACTACTGGCGAGATCCATTGCCAAAAATAATGGTATCTAGACATAAGATTTTAGGTGTCATCTATAAAAAGTAGTGGATTGCTTTTCTTTTGAGTAAAGGATTAAGTTATTAATAGTACATAACAACTCAATGTCCGCCAACATTTTGACAAAGTTAACAAAATGGGAGAGGCCTGAGGGCTTTTAGAGGGTACAATTAACCCAGTTTCTAGTAGTTGTTTTAATTCAGGGCTACTTGATCTTCTTGATCTTGAATTTTTGGTAATCTCAAGATTTATAAAAGGGGATCATCTTCAGTTTTTACTTGGTGAATTATTCCAGACATCTTCTTACAATTACCTGGTCCTGATGAAGATATCATTATATTCCTCATGGAGGGCTTCTTCATTCTGGAAATCATTGGAAGTGAGTCTATCACCAATTTTGCTTTTAACCAGATAATGGTTTTTAGGGGACAAACCCATAAGTCTTTTAGTGGACTGGAAGTTCTTAAATCAATGATGTTTTTGGCAGAACAGATAGCATAGGCAATTATTGAGTGCTAATGAATTTGGAGAGTCTGATTAATCAGGCTACCTAGTAAAATAGATATGCATTTTCCACATGCGGGATACAAATCCCAGGACAGAGCAGCGGTTCTTTGATAGGGAGATTAGGGTATTCATATATCTGCAATATTTGGTCTAATGGAATGTGAATTAAATTTCAGATCTACAATAACTTGATAACTGGGGGTAAACTAAAGGAATGGAGGCCATACCTGGGTACCCCATAATCAGCATTTACTGCTTCAGTGGGCAACTTAGTTTTACCCTTCAGGTTTTGATACTCTATTTTACAAATTAAGATGGGATATTCAACAAGGCAGTATGTCTCTTTGGGGCCCATGAGTTTTGTCAGAAGATCAAAATTAAGGTTATATAATATCCCAGAGGATAAAACTTTATCTCTCGTTGCAATCACTAATTGCAACAAATTCTTTTCAAGACTAGGTAAGTTTGATAATCTCTTTGAGGAGATTAGCATTCACCCAATGTCAGGTAGCAGTTGTGATAGAAAAGTAAAGGGCACAGTATTGGGCTCCGCACCATTAAAAGTTTGTAAACGCCCTGGCAACATTGGCGGCCTAGATAAAAATAAAAAAAAACTGGCAGTATTTTTCCCCAAAGATTTTAGCCTGGAAAGTGAAATGCAACCAATTCATTGATACTCCGCAATCCCAGCCCCATAATCAATGTAGCATGGGTTTGAGTTTTCCTGTAGATTAATCAAACAGCGCTTTGGTAAAAGTTCTGTAGAGATATGCACAACCATTTCACAGCCGTAGTATATGTAGCACCGCACTCCATGACCTGTGGTTGGTTGGATCTCAGGTTTGAAAATAAAAATGCAGTAGACGAAGCTGCACATATGCATGTGGTGGTAGACCTCCCAGATGATCAAAGGGTGGTCGAGACAAAGTGCACTCAGTGGACCAAGTCAAACCAAAATTTTGTAACCTTTGACTTTGCCCCAAAATGATAAAGCGCACAGTGCTGTAGCACCACCTCATGCTAGGGCTTAAAAGCTAAGGGGAACTTTGCTCCTATAATATGCAATGCTTTACGCTTATGCTGCACCTGTGCACGGGCAAAGCAAAGGCTGCGATCACCCATCTGCAGTCATAGTGGAAAATTTGACCCAAATCCCTCATACCACAGTTGTGTTTGTTAACTGGCAGGAATCCCACCAATTCCGCATCACAGTGCGTAGCGCGCCTCCTATCTACACCTTTTGTTGCACTTTTGGCCACAAGGCCCACACCTGCCCTGCCAAGGAGGGCATCACACAAAACGAAATCCTCCCTGATGCAATGGGCAGTGAAGACTCCCATTATGAAATAGCTATTAACACTAACGCCGCCTTCCCTTGAGGCGTGCAGCAGTGTTACATTCAGGTAAAACCTGTGTCCCTAAAGAACGCAAAAAGTCCAAGCAGGCCTTTAGAGCAGCGTCCAAGGCAGCTGCCACAGCTGCGTCCATGATCCCACCTGCCCAGACCCAGGATGACATTGAGTCCTTTGCTGCTGAAGCAGCTCATGAATCCATTCGCAAATCAGATTGGGCCAACCAACCTGAGGACCTGATGAGTGAGTCAGATTTACCCAAGAAAATTTATCAAGCCTCAATTAAAACTAATTTTACCTCCCATTTCCCTCCCGAATTTTTGCTGACTTCCAATGGTGCACCACAGGAGCACAGCAACTCTAAAATTTGAAACAAATCAGCAAAAAACACCAAAACCTCAACTACATCTAAAGTGTTGGATTTTCTTTGGACCTCATATGAAGCACTAAAAATGAGGTCCTAAGCTACTTCTGCTGAGAAAGTGGTAAAGGAAGGCCTAGGGGTCCTTTCCCATAGCACCTAAGGTGCAATGGGGGAGCCTTCACAAGAGGGATGTTGAACATCGCTGGACTCAAGGCCTCGCTGTCCCAGGTTAGGAAACCAAGTTTTTTAAAAATAATTTAAATTTGGATATGCTGACCATTCAGGAAACTCACTGTCCACTTGGTGCCAAGGAAACATGGGCAACCATGCTTCTCCCCTCCCTTTCTTTTTGGTCACCGCACTATGGGGTGCTTATACATGTGACCCATAGTTTTAGATTTATTTTCATAGATTTGTACCTCGATGGACGTGTGCTTGTAGTGTCTTTTTCATGGGATGACTAAGTGCATGCTATCATTAAAATATATGCTCTGACCTCTGTGCAGGCTCTGTGGGAATTACTCTCAGATGTTACTTCTCTCCCACTTCCTCCTGACCCATTTATGGTGAGCGACATGAACTGCTGGGCCAATCTGGCAGCGACCGCTGGCCTTCTGCTCCTACCCCCCCGCAGGGGCACATCAAACTCCGCATTCTAAAAGCCACTTTGGGGCTGTTTGATGCCCTACCCAAACATGCACCGCTGCTCCCCAACATATCCCATCCCCATGTGCACAATGGTCAGCTGAGGTCTATGTCTCACATTGACCAAATTCTTGCCACTTATAAATTTTTGTCCCAGTTTGCACACTTTGTGATGACAAAAATTGATTTCTCTGACCACAGGTTGGTGTCAATTTCACTCTTTGCCAAGTCCAGTGGCACAGGCGCCAAACTGGTGCAAACTTCGTCCAGCCAAAATCACATCACCCAGGCTTTCCTCATGGGAGGACACCAAAACTTCAGCACAAGAGTTTGCCACACCATTCTGTATGGACCCAATTATTTACCTGGTCAACCTTCAAAGTGTACACCATCTACCAGGCATGCCACCTTTCATCATGTCGCTCTCAGGCTGCATTGGTAGTCATTAAACTTACGCTTGCAGAAGTGGACCATCTGGAGTCTAATTTCCTGGCTGCAGGCTACAGCCTGGCTTGGGATCATAAGTGAGCAGAATTGTCTGCTCATCTCAACGCACTGGTAAGCGATACAAACAACGCGCTTATGATCAATATAAGGAAAAATATAACAGCGGGTGAATGTGCTCCACCTATTTTTCCCTAAAATTCTTTGCACAGCAACAGAGCTTGGCCTGCACACATTTACGGCGGCTGGACCACTCCATCGCAGATACTCCAGACAAAGTGGCAATCAAAGCTCAAATATTACTCTAGATTGTATCGCTCCAATTCAGTCAAACTGGCAAAAGTTGGTGAATTTCTTTATAGCGCACATATCTGCACCATTTCCCATTATCTAAAGTTAATGAATTAAATTTCTCAGGATGAACTCTGGTATTCCTCTAAAGATGCACTGCACAGGAAATGCCCAGGTCCAGATTGAATTCCTTATGAGTTCTTTAAGTGATATTTTAATTCTCATCTTTGTTGCTTGCCTCAATGAACCAGTGCTTGTTAGAAACGCGTCTCCTTCCTAGGGCCAGGAGGCGTTCACAATAACGCTTTATTAAAAAGGGGATAAGCTGGACTTAGCCAACTGGCGCCCCATTTCACTTAATAGTACAGATACTAAGACTTTTACTAAAAGTATGGCCAACCGCCTAGGGTAAGTTGCCTCTCATATCATTTCCTCTGATCTTTTTGGTTTCATTCCCAAGCGGTCTATTTGGGACAACATACACACTGTAGCCAACCTCTGCCAATCCACAGCTACTGGGGAACTTGCTTTTTAGACCAGCAGAAGGCTTATGATAGAGTCAACTGGGCACCTCAAAGCAAGCCTCCACACGTTCCACCTCCCCCATCGGTAATTTAATTGGGTGATGTTGCTTACAGAATCTGCCACAATGGCTGTGCGTGGCCCAAGCTTCCTCACTGATGTGGTTCGCCCTCAAAGGGGCCGCTGCCAAGGGGACCCTTTAAGCCACTTTTATATAACTACAGCCTCGACCCACTTTTATGCAATGTGAATGCCTACCTTACTGGTGTACATGTGCAAGGCCAAGCACCAGTTAAGATGTTGGCATTTGTGGATGATTGTGTGGTTGGGGTGTCTAACAACCAAGATGCACGCACGCTGGAGGCTACTATCCAGGATTACTCCTGGGCAAGTAACGCCGCACTTAACACCTCCAAAGCTGAAATTCTTCTCCTCAGCTGGTACCAAAACCCGCTGGTCACCAGCACCCCAATACCTCCCTAAACAGCAGCTAGCTCATAGGTTTGCTTACCTCACCCACTCCATACTGCCCCGCTTGTGCTCCCTTTTGTGCCAAGATCCACGATGGTCTGGTATGCCATTTGGGTGTGCAGCTAGAGGTGGGAGGGTACGCGTTGTTGGTAATGGAGCACCACATCCTAGACAATGTTGCAAAGCACATTGCTTCCCTCAGAGCCCACCATAATACAATCCAGTCTGGGTTGTGCTTTTCAACTCTATGCTCTGTCCAAAGTCTGGTTTGTGGCGCACTCTATCGCCTTTCCCCCCTCTTTCTACACATCTTTATACGCCCTCCTACGAGTATAGCTTTGGTTAGGCTTCCCACTGCTAGTGCGTCTGGATGTCATGTTTGTCCCTCGCCATAGTGATTGTTTGGGTCTGCTCAACTTCGAGGCCCATGCCACTAAATTATTTTGGCACCTGGATTGCTGCAGTCACCACCCCACAATCCCAACCCAAAATTAGTCATGCGCGTCATGATATAACTTTGCCCATGCCCTTGGCCTCTGTACCCCGCTAGCCCCAACTCTCTTCTTAAATATATGACAACACACCCATCTGCTGCAGACCTACACGGGACCACCGCCCACTTTAAAATTATTCTACTTAATATGATGAGTTCAGAATGGAGGATCAGCATCAGTGGGTATACCTCGCAGAGAGATCATCCTACACCCCAATTCAAACAGAAAGTACAAATGCAAGCCCTTCTGAACAATTTGATACTCAGGAGGTCCCCTACCATGGCCAGAGTGGAATATCTGGACATGTTGGATATCCTGTACTCCCTAGAAACCCATACAGACATCTGGAAGTACACCCATCACCCTCTTTTACAGCCACAAGTTCGTCTCCTCTGTGGCTCTTCTTATAACGGGTATACTGTAATGCAGAGCGATCCAATGCATCACACTCCTCATGTGTCGTGTGTGGCCAATATGGGACTTTGGTCCACCTCCTGGAAGAGTGCCCTCCATCAAAAGCGATCTGGTGTGGGGTTCAACGTCTCTTTTGCCAAGAGAAAACACAGACCTTCAGCCTATCTAAGAACATCTTTGCCTTGCCTTCTATCCTCTATACGACCTTCTTTCTGAGCCTGAGTGGTGGCAATTGCTATGTGGGCTATCAACATGGTTGTCCTGGATGCCATTTCAGGCTATAATCTCACCCTCCAGGAAGCTATATGACGATTCCAGTTGCACCTTATGGAACACTTTAAACTCATGATTGTTTGGATATCTGCCATCCTGTCAACGACAGCTGGTCTCATCCTGGTTCCCAGTGTGGCTCATCACTCCAGACCCTTTCCTTCATATGTGCTCAATAGTGGCACAAGCCTCTACTCACGATACCCCTCTTCCTTTAATTGACGTTCCTGCTGGCAACAGGAGACTGCATTATCTTTTCTAGGGTGCCTCAAGCATATATTTGTGCTTGATTATTATTACTTATCAGAAAAGTCCATCTCATGATCGGCCCTCCCCAAATATATTGTGATATCCTGAGGTGAAAAGTATTTTATTTATGTTTTGTTATGAAATATAATGTCCGCACAGTTGGAATACAAAGAGCAGTTCATAATTATTGTTTTATAATGATTGCAGGGTGGTAATCAAAAGCTTACCAAACTGAAGAGGTGTTGCCTAGTATGTCTGATCTCCTTGGCAGACTGAGATCTTGCTGTCCCATATTCAGAATCATTATCAAGTCAGTAACCATTTTATTTTCTATATAATTTGGGAGGATATAGTATTAACTGAGGATCCAGTATCGATTATAGCTGCTAGCTTTTGATGGATTTTCTTGATTCTGCTGAACGAGTTGCACAGGGTAAAACCCACTGAGCAATGGACGAGTAATATGAGTTCGCTGGCCCTACGATTGATAATAATAAAGACTATATAAGGAGCTTATGCCCCAACAATAACACTTTATTTTAATAACAAAATAACGGCTACATCCATTACTTAATTCCTACTCCTTTCCTTTTTCATAAGAACCTCCCCTTTTCACTCTTATACTCAACTATTAATCTTCAATGTTCCTCAGCAGATTCAACATGCTCCGCTTAGTAAATCCCTATTTGCTACGATCTAATGGTTTTTATTTAAACATTGGGACTTCATTAGAATTCCTTTAATTCACCAAACCATTATTTCTTCAATCAAACTCACTTCACATCAACATATCAATTGTTCAATCTTGAGACTCACCTTTAACCTAATTTACAATCTGCAGGAACTATCTTATCATCCAGTCATATCAGAATCTTGACATTACCCCCTTGATTGGACAATAATCTCCTTTACCTGTATTGCCAAAGGAACTTTGCTTGTACTCAGTTGATAATCAACCACCCACAGGTTCCTTAATGGTTTAGGCTTTGACATCAGTCTTCTCAATTATCTCAAACAGTCTGATCCATATATTGGCAAGCTTGTTCATTCTTCTGAATCCATGTTGGTCGTGGAACAGGACAAGATCTCCTACTTCAACTGGGGAAGGCTGCTACGTCTACTTGGTAAGCTGCCTGATCCTGGATCTTCTTGGCTAGATTATTGGAATATGCTTCAGTTTATAGTTTAATCACCATGTCTGTTAAGGCAGACAAATAACTTTGGGACTCAACTCCACCGGTATCCTCCACACAATATTAAAGCAATGCTGATAAAGCTAGTTGTCTTCCATACATTATCTGGAAAGGGCTCTTGCCGGTTGATGTGTGGTAGCTAACATTATACGCAAAGACAGCGGTGTATAATAGGTTAATCTATTCTAAAGACCGATTCTTTACAAGTTTGTGTAGTTTTTTTACCAAAGTAATGTTGACTGATTCCACAATACCATTTGATTCAGGGAAGTAGGTTGTAGTCAAAACCATGTGGATTTCCATTAGTTCATTTAACTTGAGTAGGATATGCAATGTGATATTGTTTCCATTGTCTGTGAGGATAAATTGCGTACAACTATGTCACTGTATATCACATTCCAGGTTGAACTTAAAGGTGGTGACAGCCCCTAAATCATCAATCGCCCTTGCTTCCACTCATCTTTTCACATGGTCACTGGCTATTATTATATACTTGGAGAAGTTCTTGCCAGTCAGCAGAGGCCCCACCACATCCAGAGAAACAGTATGCCATACAAAACGAGGCCTAATCAACTGGTAGGTTAAATTCCAGTGGAATGATTTCTCTTCTTAACACTAATAACAGCAGCTAACCATTTTGGGCACATCATAGTGCATACTCTACCAATAGTAATGGGGTCGAAATAACTCCAGTGTTTTTTGCAACCCTCCATGACCTACCACTCTATGAGCATCCATTATAATTGCAGGTCTAGCGGAGGGTTTTGGGAAACTCAGCGTCAATGAACTAATCTGCTTATACAATTCCCCATCACGCAGAAGGTATCCTGTCTAAGACCATCCAACACTTTAATCACTTGTGGCGGTTAATAATATTTTACCACCACCATCTTCTCATACATTGTGTCCACAAAATCCGACATAATGTTAACAGTTGGTAAGCATGAGAGGCAGTCCGCGTTCTAGTGTTTCTACCTGGCTGGTGTATAATCTCAAAGTCATATGCTTGGAGATTCAGTGTCCATCGTGCAAGCCGCCCTTCTGGTTCCCGCAGATTCTGCAGCCACTGCAAGCATTAATGATCTGTGACCACTTTGAATTTAATCCCATCGAGATAGACCCAGAATTTTTAAGGCATATATCACTGCTAAGCACTCCTGCTCAGCCACGGTGTAATTAAGTTCATTGCCTGTTAAACTTAGCTACAAAATGTGACGGGATACTCCACAATATAATCATCTTTTTGGGATAGCACGGCCCCCATGATGGAAATGGAAGCATCCATTTGTACAATAAAATCCTTCTCAAAATTTGGGTATAGTAAAACAGGCGCGATGGCCAACACAGTTCAAAACAATAAAAGCAAATTGACATCATTTCGTCCAATAAAAGGTAGTATTTTTCTAGGTTTTTCTTTCTCGTAACAATTACTTTAGTTACTATGATTTGATTATAACAGAAAATTTGGATAATCACACATAGGAAAGATGAGCGACTTTAATAACAAAAATAATATAACATGGGCGAGCGTCATGGCAAGCGGTGCACTTAACGGTGCAACTAAGGGCAAGAAATGCCCTGGAGGGGGACCAGGAACCCAATCTGCAAAGATATCGCAAACTCAGACACCATCTGGGTTTATATTATTTAC
The DNA here is from genome assembly GCA_022478985.1 of Massospora cicadina. Lineage (NCBI taxonomy): Eukaryota > Fungi > Entomophthoromycota > Entomophthoromycetes > Entomophthorales > Entomophthoraceae > Massospora > Massospora cicadina. The sequence continues at coordinate 47,691 of JAKSZP010016078.1, read as the reverse complement.
TGTAAAGCACGCGCAATACATGTACATTCAATTCAACCAACCTTTGTCAAAGGTGGAACACGGGATCAGACTCTTCCTTGGGAATGAGTCACCAACCCTGTGGGAGAAAACATGTGAGGCACAGCCCTCACTTTTCCCTCACGCGGTGTATGTAGCCACCAACAACATGGGATGTGGCTGGATCGATATTGGTTTTGAAACAGCGATGAAGCCAATGCTGCAGCAAAAATCTGCATGGAAATTTCCTCCCTGAGGGAAAAAAATTGTGCGCACTGCGCGCACCAGATGGAACAAAGCAAAAACTTTATTCATCTCCTTTGACTCGCTCCCCACCAACCTTCCTCACAAGGTTATCAAGGAGGGGCTCCGCAAAGGTCTTGTGGCCTACGGAGAAATCCAACAATTTGAATTACAGCAATTTCACTTAATGCCCGACCTGTGCACGGGCAAAGCTATCGCTGTAATCAACCCCTTCCCAGAAGTGGAAGAAGATTTATCCAGAATTCCCCGTGCAGCAGAATTCCACTTTGCAGATGGGGGCCAGTCAGCTGCATTCTGAGTTACACTGGAACGCGCACCACCCATTTGAAACCACTGTGGCTCACTGGGCCACAAGGAACATGCATGCCCTGTAAAAGAGGGCTTAATAGAAAATGATTTTTGTGAAGAAGCTATTGACGAAGATAATGGAAAACTTCGCCAAAATGATTGATGGCCACCACCCATTCCGCTGGGGTGAAGATGGACTATACTCCATCGTGGACCCAGTTACAAGTAAACAGCGTAAAGCAGCACAAAAAGCCCGCAAGAGAGTAGCTGCTGAAGCGGCGGCACACGCGGAATCTGTCATTAACCACGGACAAATTCAGGAGGATATTTCAGATATTCACCAAATTAACCAATCAGAACAATATGCCCAGGTCAAAATTTTCACAGTAACCAGACTGAGTCACAAAGCGTCATCAGTCATGCACATACTGAGGAACAATGAAACCACAATTTGGGTGAAAATGCGGTGCACAATGCAACAAAGTTGAACCTCAAAAATATAAAATCCAATCAACAACCTGCATCAAATCAACATGAGACCTGTGCAGGAAAAGTTGATGCAAATGTAAAAAACTGCAATTCCCTTGAATCATTGGGTCAGATCAAGGGAACCAGCAATGGCAGTGAAAGAGTTGGAGTACAGATGCGGAGCATGGCCAAAATGAGCCGCGGTGGGATAGGATCAGAGGGTCCTCCCAACCGCTCCTGAGGCGCCACGGGCACCTCAGTGTCAATAGGGACGTTAAATATCGCGGGAGCCAGGTCTCATATGTCCCAAGCCAAAAAGCTAGCATTCCTGCGAAAATCTCTTGTAGACATCTTGGCCATCCAAGAAACCCACTGCCTACAAGGGGAAGAAGAATCCTGGTCAACCAGGGTTGCACCATCACAATCAGTATGGATATCTCACTGTGGGGTGATAGTCCAAAACAACAAAAAATTTAAAATTACAAATTCATCATCACACTTTCACGGTCAAGTCCTGGTAGCAACAATCACATGCCAAGATTAAATAATTTTTTAGCATGTATCTACGCACCGTGCACTGCAACTGAGAGAAAACAATTTTTTGAAAACATTTCTAACCTCACCCTCCCACCAGATATCATCATGTTAGGCGATTTCAACTGCTGGGATAACCCCAATACAGATCGATGGCCTAATCCCAGAGGATACCCACCTGGACACATTGAATATTGCACAATGAAGGCATCTCTTGGCTTACAGGATGCTCTTCCTCCCAATTCACCAATCCTTCCCCATATGACAAGACCCAACATACGTGAGGGACTGCTCATATCAATGAGTCGTATTGACCACATCCTCATCCCACAATCCCACCACTCAAGAATCTCTAAATTTACAACAAAAAAGATCAATTTTTCTGATCACCAATTAGTTACGGTGCAGTTAGCTCAAACCCAATCCCACACACAGGTGTCGCCTTGGAGAAAGCTTCACCCATAAAATATAAGGTTGCCTGAGATATCTGACTGGGTTGAAAACAAGGCTACAAACCCAGAATTCACAGCCCCATTCACTTCGGATCCCATCAGAACATGGGAAAATTTCAAAAAAGATTTAATCAACAAAACCTGACGTATTGCATCATGCAAGTACACCACGGACACAGCCACAATAAAGCGTACCTTGGCAGAACTAGACCACCTGGAAATATATACTCCAAGATCTGGCTATAGCCCTAATTGGGGACGCAAATGGGCAGAAATTTCAGCCCAACTTAACAATCTCATCTTTGAACACCAACACAGAATTAAAGTATTGAACAAAGGTAAGTATATAAAGGAAGGCGAAACCTGTTTGACATACTTTTTCCTGCCAATTCCACTCCCGCGGAAACCAGCCCATGTGCACACAGGTATGTAAGACTAACAGCACTGTGGCAACTGACCCTGAGGAGGTCAAGGCGGAAGTACACCGCTATTACACCGAATTATATCATTATATGCCAACAGATCCACAAAAAATTAAAGAATTTTTAAACTGCCAAGATACAAAGTACACCACCAAATTACAATATACTATCTCTTATCACACGGGAGGAGCTTTGGGAAACAATTCGCGGTGCACCACGTAGGAAATGCCCAGGGCCTGATGGGATACCCTACAAATTTTACAGAAATTATTTTCAACAAATCGCCCCCCTCCTATTGGCGTCAATGAACCAGAGTTTGTTGGAAACACGCTTAATACCAGGAGGTCATGAATCCTACGTTATAACCTTGTATAAAAAGGGTGACAAGTCGGACCTGGCCAACTGGTGCCCAATTGTACTCTCCAACACTGACACAAAAATTCTAACAAAAATTCTAGCAGCTAGATTAGGCGCAATTGCATCTGACGTCCTATCACCCAACCAGTTTGGGTTTATACCAGGGCGTTCAATATGGAACAACATTCACCCTGTTGCAAATATTTGCTAATCCAAAGCAACTGGTGCCCTGGTCTTCTTGGATCAGGAAAAGGCGTATGACCGTGTTAGGTGGCCATACCTAAAAGAATGTCTACATGCCTTCAAACTCCCACCAAGATTCATAAAATGGGCGATGCTCCTAACAGAATCTGCAACCATGGCTGTATGCGGCCCTGGATTCCTAACAAACAAGATTAAACCACACAGAGGGCTCAAACAAGAGGATCCCCTCAGCCCACTGCTATACAATTTCAGCTTTGACCCGCTCCTCCGAGTAACTGACTCACGTCTCATGGGGATAACCGCACAAGGACAACCAACAGTCAAGATACTGGCCTTTGCAGATGACTGCGTAGCAGGTATAGCAAACAATGAAGATGCCCGACAGCTGGAACACACTCTAGAGGAATACTCCAAGGTGAGCAATGCATCGCTCAACAAAAGGAAGACATAAATCATCCTCTTAGGAAAGAGCACAAACAATTGGGCCACAACATAAGAACCTCACACCAACACTTGAAGAAAAAACCCAATTATATTACCCTTTGCATCACCTCCCACCACCACTCCTGTCCGACACCTTGGAATCTGGCTAGAATCAGGGGAATATGCTAATGAGACAATGGAAAGTAACCTGTTACAACGGGTATCCAAACGCGTCGCCTCCCTCAAGGGAAGAACCCCAGGACTAACAGGACGAGTTACAGTTGCTAACTCGCTCATCCTCCCAATACTGTGGTACCAGGCTCATGCGATAGCCTTCTCACCTACCTTTATAACATCAATTTGCGCGCTTATCCTGGGCTGGCTGTGGCCTGACTCTCACTCTCCTATACGGATGGAAACACTATTTGGCCCACGCTCAAGTGGAGGCATGGGACTAATAGATCTTGAGAGCCATGCCAATCACATCCTAGGTACCTGGATAAAGGAAATCCTTGCTCCAGACCTCCCGCAATAACATTGGTCCAGAGCAGCAAGGACTAACTTTACACAGGCGCTCAAATTAACCAACCCACATAGTCCACCCAAACTACTTTCAAAACTTGCCAAGCACCCTACTACAACGGGTCCACATGGAACCTCCCCTCATTTCAAACATATCCTCCAAACTATCCGCCATATGGGATGGACCATAGAGAACATGGGTACTATACAGGGAAGAGGACGACCCAGCCCCCAATTTAAATTAAGAAACCCAGAATTAACCCCCAGAGGGATATGCTCGCAATAACCCCAAGCATAGCAGGATAGAATACCTAGATATGCTGAACATTCCCTATGATTTAACCACACAGAAAGCAATGTGAAAAATGACACACCACCCACTCCTACAACCAAGGATAAGAGCAAACGCCTGGCGCTGTTTGAGAAGGACCTATAGGACGGCGGACCGCTCCAGCTCCCTCCACAAAACATGTGCAGTATGTGGAGGGGAGGGATCCCTACATCACCGCCTAGAAACATGCCCCCCAACCAAAGCTATATGGCAAGAAGTCGCATGCCTGCTCAAGATTCAAAACGAACAGGAATTCTCAATATCACAGAGTATCTTCGCGCTCCAGATCGAGTCACCAATCCCATCTACACTCCGCTCCCTTAATAATACCCATTGCAATATGGACAATACACACAATTGCATTAGATGCGTTCAAGGGCACAGTCCCAACCATTCATAGGATTATCAACAGATTCCATGTCCACTTATTAGAGCACTTCCAAGCCTGGCTCTATGGATATATGAGACCAAGACAAAAAGCGCTCATAGAATCATGGTTCCCACTCTGGTTCCTCCACGCAGACCCTTTCCTTCACACCTGCTCCATAGCAGGGAAACCCCCTCGGAGTAGTGCACCAACCCCCCCATACCTGGCAGTCCCGCTGGCAACAGGGGTAACTTGAGTACCCTGGGGTGCCCAATTTTTATATCTCCTAGTTATTCTCTTAGTTTCACATATATTCGGTAATGTCTGTCCCCTGGTCAGCTTAACTCGGTTAAATAAAAGGTAGTATTTTTCTTTAGAAACTTGAAGAGAGGAGTCCCAATACAGCTGATGTTTGGAATGATTTTTGGTAGTAACTGACCATCTCCAAAAAACACCTGATTATCCCGTTTGTTAAACGGCTGAGTCATCTTGCATATAGCTTCTACTTTTGATGGCTGAGGACTGAGTCCTTTTGAGTTGAATACAAACCTGATTATTCCAACTGCTCCTTAAAAAATGGCACTTTCTGGGCTTAATTATAGTTTTAGCTTCAGTATGTCAGTGGAACACTTGTTCCAAGTGTGCGAGATAATCTGTAAATGTTTTTGAAAACATCCTAATAATGTCAAGGTAGACTAGAACGTGAAACAGCTTCAGATCACCCAAAATAGTGTCCATAGCCCGCTGAAACGTTCTGGAGCATTAAACAAACCCTATGGCATACGTGTAGGCTGAAACAACCCTTTCTATGTGATTATAGCGCACTTCTCTTGTCCTACAGTTGTCAACTCAATTTTCCAGTACACCAATATTAAGTCCATAGTGGAGAAATATTTGGCACCGCCTAACTGATCTAAAGCATCATCAATTTGTGGGTGCAAGTACAAGTTATTTTGTAATGCTGTTAAGCTTTCAGTAATCAATTATTACTATATAGTGCCATCTTCTTTTGTGACAATTAAAACCAGGGACTCCCAGGGACTCTTTGACAGCGCTAACATTTCCTGATCCACCAATTTATCTATCTCAGCAAATAAGCTTCTTCTGAACTTTGAGAGATAGATAGGCCATGCCAGATAGGAGGGCAATCCCCTGTGTCCAACCAATGCACAATCCTGTGTGCACATCTTAAGTCATAATCATTGAATGCAAAAATGATTTGGTATTTTTCAAACAGATCCATCATCCAGTCCTTCTGGTCCTCTGAGAGACCAGTTAGAGCTTCCTGAGAAACCACATTCATTATGCCTGATGAAGATTTTAAAGGTAACCTGAGATCTACACAAGAACCAAAGTTGTGTATCTGGTGGACCTCATCAATAGGAACCAGATGCAGCTAAGCCACCACTTGATGCCTCTGAATCTTCATAGATTCCTTCTTCATATTGGCTATTAACACCTTCACTTCCCCTTGCCCTGGTAACAGAAGATCCAGAGCTCATGGGGCTTAAGCCGCGATTGCTGGTAGGGCTCCATAATCTCATCATATAGGCTTTCAGTGATATTTATTTTGAGCTCCATCCCTATAATGACCTGATGCCTAGAAGGTGTGCTTAAGGCACTTGCAGCTCGCAGCAAAATACCATTATACTCTTAAATCTAAATAGGAAGGGCTCTGGTCCTCCACTTCATCCACCAATATTGAACGGAATCACCCCATTACTATATGCAATATCAATTTGGCTGGAGCGGATTGGGTCTTTTGAAATTCTTCTAGAGGTAAAGTAAATGTTATCTGTTGACATATGATGCTAATGGTTTCTTCCACCATATTGACCACAGCCCAAATTGATTCATGAATAGGTTCCAGTCAGCATGTTGTAGTTGTTATTAAGAAAAACCACAGCAGTAGCAGATGCCCAACTAACCTGAACCTCAATGGCAGTGTGCTTTAAGCACCTTTAATACAGTGCTTTGTGCCCCTGCAGTCCCATAGACTATCCAATGTTCTACATCAGGCTTCAGCAGAAGCGTAGCTACAAGCTTGGTGGAAATCATATTGATGGGAGCACCAGTATTGATTATAGCCCAAATTTTGTTATTTTGTACAAATAGGTCACAGTATGTATACTCCAAAATAAGTAGAACCATTGGTGCTTATTACATAGACATCCAAGGTCTTTCAGTTACTCAGGAAAAAGTGAGAATACCAGCACTGACATGTGAATAGACCTGAGCAATTTTCTCTACTGGACTATCCACTTCCACCCCCTCTAATGCTTTGCCATGTGTTGATGGTTTGCCGCCGATGGTACCATTCCACTCAAGAATTTTCTAGATGTATGGCTTTTGCACCTCTCAGTGGAACTTCATGTCTACATTATTGGGGTCTCTCCCTTGTCTTGAGGCATTATATCATAAGGGATCTGATGATACAATAAATCGTCAGATTGAGTTCCAAAACTGACTTTAAGTGACTCATGAGAATCATTAGGGACAAAGTAAGTTTGAATCATCAGAAGTAGAGCATCCCATCTCTATTCTTCTTGACCTTTTCCCTGTTCATTAGGGCAACTGATACTGCATTGACATTCAGTTTACCAGGACATCTAGATGCATAATGGCCTCGTTAACCAAACAAGAAACAAGAATTTGTAAATGGCACTCGTCTCTGAATTGCACCCATAGATCCAGGTCTGAAATTAATTGATGGATTAAAGTCCAGTTGAGGATGAGATGGTTATTGATGGGGGCGGAAAGGACTTGCCAAAGAATTAAGGGGTCGAGTATTTCCCAATGGATTAGACCCAAGTTGATTTTTTTTTCTCATACCCATGGGGTTTCAGTAGTAGTTGAAGTGGCTTTCTGTTTCACATTGGGAGCACTAAAGTTGATAGATAGACGGCATAAATAACTGACGATTTTTATTAGCTCCGCATCCTCATCAAGGAAGTATAACATAGCATTATACAGTTCTCAATATGGCTTAACAGCCCTTGTCATTGCTATGCTACCTCCTCTAAGATAATATATTCGCTCCCCACAACACATGAGCTTCCTCCATAGTTTATGTTCCACAAACTCCACCAGAGGCTCATTCTTTTGAAACTGATTCGTCAAAAACTTTGCTTTGCGCTGAGCCATTTTTGCCCTCCCCCAAACAGACAGATCAAAATCTCTTTCTTCTCAGGATAAGTTACTTTACTATTCTCAAGGTAACAGATGACCTGGTCAGCACTTGCAACATTCAAAGCGGATAGCAACAGTTTAGCTTTCCGCTGATTGGAAGCCCCTCTACGGCAAATTTGAAGCACTTTAAAAACCCATGTATGTTTCCATCATGGTTAAATGAGGGCATCTTGTCGCTGTAGATCTCCTCCTCCCTAACAACCTTATTTAATTTTCACTCTGCACAGTAAAGCCGCTCAGTAGTGCTGCTGATGAGGTCAGCAAGTTAGTTGGTTTGGTCACCCATCTGGTGCAATTGGTGAAAGGCCAGGTGAGATGCTCAGTTATACTTTTAATTTCTTGGAAAACCATTTTTTGAGCCTGGAATAGTGTATCCAAGGCAAGCTTCAGCTTGGCGTATTGAGATAATTTGACAAACTGTGATAGTCCCTCGTCAAGGCGAGCTAGTTATGCCATAGCGCCATCAAGTATAAATTTTTTGATTAAGTAGTTGATCAATGGGCCCCCTGTGGTGAGCACCACTGTTAACTTTTAACAGATTTTCTTGATTCCGCCAAATGAGTTGCAAAGGGTAAACCCACTGAGCAACTAACAGGAGTATGAGGATTGCTGGCCCTCTACAATTAAAAATCATAAAGACTTTATAAGGAGCTATTTCCTAACAATAACATTTTATTATAATAATAAACTAACCGCTAGCTCCATTACTTCGTTTCTATTCCTTTTTCTTCTATGTAAAGCTTCCCCTTCTCACTCTTATACTCAGGGTATTAATATTCAGTATTCCTCAGAGGATTTGATAGACTCTGCTTAGTAAATCCATGTTTGCTATGAACTGATGGTTTCATTCGAACATTGAGACTTCAGCGGAATTCCCTCAATTTGCTGAACCATTATTTCTTCTATTGAACTCACTTCACAATGACATATCAGTTGCTCAATTTTGGAACTCGCATAAAAACTAATTAATAAACTGCCAAATCTATTTTTTATTGTCCAGTTATATTCAAATCATGATAATAACCAAGACTTTACCTTTATTTGAATAACTATACTCATACACTAAAGATGTAGATTGAGAATTTATGGCTAATATAAAATCTGTAAATAATTGTAGCAAGGTAAGCAGAGGATTATGCCATGGCCAGGCTTGAGATTTTCACTTTTTGGATGTTATGTTGGTTAATGCTTGGCTCTCAGTAGAGGAGATGACTGCAAGGGTTCAATTGGGTAATTGATTAATATACAAATAAAAAAATCTTAAATCTCTATTTCCTCAGATAATAAAAGGCATGTTGACTTCAGAAGGGGCAGCTAGTATGGAGAAACCCAAAATACTAGGCATAGAGCTGGAAGATTGAGGTACTTGAAATTCATCAGCAGAGGGAGCCTCTTTCCTTAAAATGAGTGATTTTTTCTTCATTACTTCAAAAAAGATGGCGGCAGTGGTTTGTGGTATGGTTGGTCCCTTTATAAAAGGTGCAATTTAATATGAATGTGGGTAAATCGGATGGTGTTGCTACTAAAAACTTTGAGACCAAGGCTTATTGTTAGACTTGGTGACACAGTAGGTTTAACCAAATGGGAAGGATTCTTTATAATGGCTTCCTTGATATTCAGGAAGGATGTAAGGTTGAGCTTCACCGCTTTATGGTAAAGTTGGAAGTTATGCATAATTTAGAATGCCAATAAAAAAGTGGTGATAAAATCATCCAGCGTAAGATGTTTTCAGCAACCAAAGTCTGGCCTCAAGATAAAACCTTTAGGCGAACTCATTAAATATTCTCTCCAGTTAAGGATTATTCCAATAAATGACTGTGACTGGCTGGCTAGGGTTAATTCAGTACTGAACTCCCAAAAAGAACAGCCTTAGCTTCAATCCAGGTGCAACCAGTGATTAAATGGGTTAAAATAATATCCTGTGTAAGGCAGCTAAGGCAGTTGGTCAAGTATTTGAGCCGCTGGTGATCAGTACTTCCTACATTGCATTTCCATAGCAGTACAAGAGTAGAAGACTCTCCTTCCCCCTAGACTTACTTGTCCTTGAAGGAGCTTTTGAGCGTGGTACTTGGAGGGGTTGGAGACTGAGCAACATGGACTGTCAAGGAGACTCCCCTTCACCTTAATAGGAAACATCTAAACAGAATATTTTGAGTAAGGAGGTCATCCACTTGACTCTGCAATCTATTTATATCCTTGATAACTAAATCAACTCGGTCATGGCAGCTTAAAAGTCTGTTTTGGTGGCAAGACCTGGGTCAGCTGCTTTACTTCAGTCCTTAAACTGGCTAAGGTAACTCAAGTCTCAAGTTGAATTTGCTCAGTGGCAAGCAGTCACGGTTCCAACCACCATATTAAGGAGGATAGGAAATCAAAGATTTCAAGTTGTCTGTGGTGAGCTTTTTAAGAAACTTCAGAGTGAAGCGTCACCCAATCCTGAGTGAGTTGCATTCCTTGAGCTACAAGTCATATATCATAATTTATGATATTACTGGATGATAAGCCCTAAGTCATTATGACGGAATGGGTGGAATCCGCCAAGTTTGATATGAGTTATAATTCAAGCGCTTTAAAATGAGTCAATATTGGGTGGAATGGATGATTATTGGATTACTTCAAAATGATGCGATTAGGAGATATTGATAAATGACAATTAGTTGTTGAATTGCTTTAAATTAGGTGATTGTATATTTAATGAATGAAGATTATCCAGAACTAATGAGATAAGGCGGAATTGAATTACTAAGCTGAGGAATTATATTATCTGAAGTCATTGCGATATAGGCGAAATGAGATTATTAAAGAAGTATTGTTGATAGTTTAGAGTTAGCAGAACAGTGAGGGTATGCTGTATTTAGTATACTAAAGAAAACAGTGTCATGGAAGCATTGCTCCATATTTATTAAAAAGTTTATTCTGTTGTTTTGAGGACAATGATTGTTATATTGTTGGTCCTATTGCTCAGTGTGCTGAACCCTGCGCAAAACCCCTTTAGAGTATCTCTGGAATACCGCCAAATTAAAAAACCTTCTATATGAGCATTGAGATTTTAGATTTGCTGGATTAACTTTCCAGGGAAAAGGAGGCGTTCATACATGGATGACATCAAGTTATCATTCATTGTAAGTATGATTCTGCCAGGAACTAAGGGTGACATGGTAGGGAGCAACAATTTTTTCTGGATGAGGGTGATGAAATCCAACCATACAAATAGAATTAGTACTACCAAAATCCCAAGCGCAAGGATATTTTAATAAACTAAATAAAGTCTCCAATTAGTTGAAAACACACCTTAAATTTAATATTCTTATATCTTTTGCTATTAAATTAGTGGTACCAAAAAATGTTAAAAACTGAAGTACCTTTATTTCCCTCTAACATAATTAAAGAGAAAATTGGTAAGTGATCAAGAAAATATTTAAGCACGTTATACTCAATATCTAACTCAACTTGTTTCTTAAAGATTATGTGATATCAAAGCACATATGTTAAAATAACAACATCTATTGCCTATAATGGGTTTAAACCCTGATATTGAGAGTTTTTGATACTGTTAATTGGGGATTATCCCTGACAATAGGTTTGACCAAATTTTAGCTTAGTTTAAATCCCGTTATCAGATTGGCTTAGCTCCTTGGTTGGAGTTGGAAACCAAAAATGGAAAAAGCCAGTGGTTGTGTGGGTGACATTAATTTATAAAAATGTATTAAGGGAAGATCATAGACTCAGATATTGAGCAGTAGAAGCATAGCAACGAAGATAATTCTCAAGGATTTGGTTAACCCTCTCCATCTGCCCAGTATACTGGGGGTTGTACATGGTGGAATTGTTAGGCTTTCCACAAAGTGTAAGAAGCCGCTGGTGTCTACTACCCCTTTTCAGGTAAAAAAAGCAAATTTTGATTTAAAAAAACATACTATATTTGCACCCACTCCAATCCCCCACTGCCTAGTAATTATTATATTGACAAGATTAAGCTCATGTATAGAGAAATACCTCAGTTTTACCAAAACTTTTAGATTTACCCCAGGTAGGTCCCTTAATACCGCAACTCATTTTTCCAAAAATTTAAAAAATAAAAATTCTAATGTCACTATGACGCTCAACTTATAATAATGCAATTTTGCTGAGGTGTGTTGAAAATTTTGACCTCAATAATATTTTTCTTCCATTACTTCCCTGAAATCCCTTTTAAATAATCATTGTAAACTTACTTTTAATTCAGCGCTGGACCTTCAAAGATGGAGCGCTCCTCAATGCAGTAATATTTTTCAAAACTTAAAGAAAGCTAAATGGGGGCAGGCAATTGTGGCATGCCACATCACTTCCCCTACCTCAGTTCTTGCAACAGTTTGAAAATTTACCCACTTCTCCCCTTCTCAAACCCTGTAAACCTGCAGCTGGAGAATATGCCAACCCAAGAGCTGCAGATCTTAAAAACAGCGCTACAAATCATAATACACCCTTTTACTATATAAAGGCCAGTGATTTTACTTGTGAGGGTGCTGGCCTATTTTGTTCTCTATCTTTAGTTTTTTTATATAAAAACATTTCCCCTCCCGCCGTTTCATTTTTGCCATCTTCAAGTAATTTAACATCATGGCCACCCAGTGAGGCTTATTTGGTGCAGCCACAAATATGGCTCTCCCCCTCTTCAGCTAGAGTTAAGGGGCCACAATGACATCGGTTGTTTGGTTCCTTTGGTGGTTGATTCAAACCCATTAGTTTGCAACCAGAGCAACTTGAATTCACCAAATCCTTACAGTAATGGCAAGGATCAATCTTCAGGATGGTTAGTAATGCATTCCAAAAAAAATCAGTAAACTGGGGCCCCATTTTTTTTAACAACCCCTGGAGTAGGCTAAACATGTAAACTCATTGTGAACTAATATATTGGCCATCTCCTTTGAAAAGATTGTAGAATGTCATGAAATATTATGGCAAACTTAATAAAACGGACCATAATCACCATGTTTGCATTGTACTCACTTAAACTTAGAAGCTCAACAATATAGGCAACTGATACCAAGATCCACGTCTATTGGATGTTGCAGTTAATGGAGGAGGTCATTCTTACCCAACATATCTGAATTTGTTTAATTGAACGTCACACAATCTGTAATATAAGCCAGAGAATCCTTAAAAAACATAACAATTTAAATGACCGCTTCACCAATAAATGCATTTCTTATTATCTAGGTGCCTTAATGCTGGGGGTCATGATAATCACTAATATCCTCATAAGGAGTTAGTGAGGAACCCAAACTCTATTCCTGAACAAGTTTATCCCACCTTCAGTAAATATGGTCCACTTCTAGGCCAACTGTACCAAATGAGTAACCAACTCTGGCATCTCCAAGCAGGTTGTTTGGTCATCCAGTACCCATGAAACTTAAGGTACATCCAAGACCAGTCATTTACAAAGGTTGCAGGAGTATCAATGGTTAAGATCAGGTCAGGAGTGATCACCGTCATCTCCTGTGCTTCTTCCTTTATAGGGCACAAAGGGAGATTATTAACGAAAAAAGCAGGGAGAATATGGGGTGCCCTTCACAAACTCATATTTTGAGTTAAACCTGCACAGATCACAATACTTCTAGGCCTAATGATGTGCCTTTTTTGTGGTTTTCTAAAATACATAAGTTCTAAGTGGTCCATTCTAAAAACCACTTCATAAAATGCTCTATGAAGAAGGTACCTCAAGTGTGTAAACAATCATGGCACACATTAAGATCCTTATCATAGATCCCTTGATTGCTCTGAAGAGGAGAATTTTCGTGAGAAGTAGGAGATAGGGTGCTCCACCCCGTCATGATTTTGAAGCAGAACAGCCTCGATTTTGGTTGCAGAGGCATCACATGCCCCTATAATTGGCCTGTATGGATCTGCATGATTGAGAAAATGAGGCTCCAGGAACATTTACTTATTGCCTCAAGCATGCATTGCCAATACTCCATCCATTTAAAGGTAACTTTTTTCCTTTCAGGGGATGAAGGGATGCTTCCAACTGAAAATTTTGGGAATTACTCTCTTTAAGAAATAATGTTACTAAGAAACTCCTCAGATGTTTCTGGGAGGTAGGAGTGATCCATAAAAGAATGGCTCCAAGTTTGTTAGATAAATGACGTACCTATCAATCAGGACTAGGTTACCCAAGAAGATAAATCTTCAAAATCTCACGCATTGAAAGTTTACATAAAGATCTGCCTTCTGAACTAGCCGCCTGCACCACATGTAGGTCCTTTTCATGCTGTTTGTGAGTGAAAAGAATGTAACAAGATTTTATAAATGTATGCTACCGCACATGTCAAGTGAAGATCGCCCAGAACATCGTCAACATGCTTTGGAATATTGCATTTGCGTTTTTAAGACTAAATGGCATTACGCGGAGCTGAAAATAATCCTCTTATTATGATTGGTCATAAGCCACTCCAGGCCTTCTGCTGCCCATATTTGAGTGAAGGTTTTCACAAAATCAAGCTTTGATATCACCTGGGTTTTTGTAATTGGAAGCTGATAGTTTATTCTAGGGGTAGCGGATAAGGATTGTCCAATATTATACTAATTAAATGGCCGTATTCCATGCAAGAATTTAAGGCTTATCAGCCTTTTGAATAAAGACTATGAGGGAAGCGATGACAAGAAAGATTATATGAAATACACATATATGAAAATTGGCGCAGCGGTGTTTTATTTTTAATGCACAGGTTATACCCCTAAAAACAATAAGGAACTGTTTGAGGAAAGTAACCTTGGCCAAAAATAATCAAAACCATATATATAAGGATAGGGATTTATTGAATATTAGAGAGAGCACTCTGTAGTATCTGATACTGTCAGAGGCTCATGAGCTCGCTAAGTAATTCTAATGGGTAGGCTATCACATCTTACACTAGGAAAAGATCACCTTACAATTGGCAATCCTCTTCATGTATTCTCGGGCTACCAGCATTCACATTGGTGCTTCCCTAGTTACTAAGCAGCACACAAAAGTAATAGACTAAAATGGTGATATCTGAATGGGGCCAAATAAGTGAAACCTAGAGCTTGGAGTACCTTTCCTGAAAAGATATAATTTGTCAAACTTAGTCAAATTTCTGGCAGATGGCCCTGATATATAGTAACGATCCTTTTACCAATGTTTTATGCCAGCCTGGGGGCGATGTAGAATATATACAACAAAATAAAATAGGAATATATGGGTTTTGAGGCTACGGTATCAGTTGTCAATAGGTCTAGGGAATGAGGATTGCACCAATGGGTTTTTATGGATCCACTAAATAGTAAATTAATACTTTAAAAAAATGCAATTATACTTTGAGTCCACATGGCATAGTAACAACTATACCAGTTGAAACTGTTTCTAATAATTAGTTACAGTATAAAATTTGATATAAAAGATATTGTATTCAGCTGGTTAGTCAAGCTTGATTACATCAATAATCCTTTATTAAGCATGTCCTCTAATTAAACCTCCAGGGCCTTATTTTCTTGTTCCATATATGGGTACAGAGTGCAGTTATATCATTTAAATCCATATTAAGATGGAATGTCAGATATTCTCAAAGTGATGTTTAAGAAATTAGATTAAAATTATATTTAAAAGTATTTATACTTCAACAACATGAAAGGGAATCATGTGGTAAATCATTGGGGAAGTGACTTTTATGTAATGGAACCCACAGCTATTTAGGATTGAAATTATAAATGAGGAGAACTCGTTAAATGAACGGGTGTTTTTAGAGACAGGAGGTTGTACTCCAGGCTAATAATTACCAATTGATGATGCAACCAACCCACCCCAAAAATGTTTAAAACAATAAGTCTGGTACCTCATTAAACCAGTCGTAGAAGCCAAATTTATTACAGAGAGTGGGATGGTACATCTCACCGCATAACAAGTCATAGGGGCTGAAGAAGCGCCATCACCAAAGATACTATACAGGATTTAAATCAAGATCCTGAGCAACTTTTAAGCACCAAAATTCTCAGCTGCTTCTGTATCAAAGATACTTTGGCAGATACCTTATGGGATCCCAACTGAATTTTAACATGCAATAAAAATTAATCAAGATCATGTATATTTGCAACTTCATGGAACATAACTGGTAAGGAGGGGGTAATCAATGGTATAAAATGGATAGGTATATGAATGGGACCATTACTTCAGCTGTTTAACCTACACAGCACTATACCTGTTGATTTGCGGACAACAGGGGCATTAATTGATTCAAAACCACCTGGGATTTATGGTATATGACTCCACAGTAGGGGATAGAACACCAGAACACATAGCTTGGGAGCTAAAGGAGAGAGAAATGGAAGCTGGAACAAATAACACTCGAACTTTTGCCTTTTTACCTGGCATGCTTTGGGGCAAAAGATGTGTTGAAAGCTTTTACGCTTAAGCTGGGGTATAATCAAAGGATCTGGGTCAGAAGGTAATTACTTTTTGATGATAGAACCTTTGGTTCAAAATTAGGGTACCCTCCATAAACCACCAAATTTACTAAGTGTTGAACGTTCTCATATGTTAAGACCAACGCAGCATCCCACATAAGTATATGGGTGGAGAATGCTAAGAATAAAGGTCGCTTCACTGTTTCATAGAGCTTACTGATATAAATAAGACTGTACTACCACTCAGAATGAATTACCATCCACATAAGCAGACAGAATAATGCTGGTACAGAAATCCACAATAAATGATGTAAAGTGATTAAGGAAAATGCCAACAGCCACCAGATAATCCCAGAACTGCAACACGGCTGAAAATTAACACTGTGAACATTTTAATTCATAGTAATATTGGGAATTTGAGAAATTTATTTGATATAAAAATAAAAAGAACGTGGAAAATAAAAAAGATGCGACAGCAGAACCTTTTGGGGACTGCTGCCTTATAAGCTAGATGGTAGGGATTAAGAGGAGGGGTGAATTAACGCCCATATTCCTTCACAATCAATTGCCAGTGGATTAGATTAATTGTTTGTTTTAATGTCAACTTTAATATGACCTGGCTGCCTAAAGTTGGTATGTCTTGCTGCCATGTGTTCTGCTCGCTTAACTATGGGCATTTTGAACTTGGGGCGTCGAAAGGGGTAATCTGTTGCACAGATCTGACACTAGCCAGCTAGGCTTAAACTTCATAAGAGCTGTAAACGAGACGCTCACACGCCAACTGTGCGTCTTCTTTATGAATAATCCTGTGAACGTTGGAATCTTCCCTTGACCCAAAAGAGCTTATCTCAACCTCTTTCCTTTCAAGCCTAACCTTACAACAAGTCCTTCTCAAAACGAGTGTCTTCTATAAAACAAGTTAATCCCAGACTGGTTACTTGCGATTACTACAGATAAAGGACTAACGTAAGATTCTATGAAATAGACTGTTTATTTATGATAAAAACTTAGTATTTTTATACTAAATACTAAAGAATCAAGATGTAAAGTAAATTGGGTGGATAATTGAATAGTTTATTGGTTAAGATATTGTATTTTCTTCAGGAACCTCGTAACAGTCTCTTCTTCCATTGATTTCTCTCTTGGGCATTCATTTTCTCAAGCTCTTGAATTCATGCACTGCAGTGGTGTGTGGAGCCTTTGGTATCAGGATCGTTGGTTCTGTGGCTCCTATGGACTTCGGTGGAGTCCAAATCTTCATTACATCGGTGGACTTAATTTCCTGGTTTGCTTGATGGCACCGTTTTTCTTTAGTTTTTATTATTTTCCTTTTCAGTGCACCATTCAGCACCAAAATTATTCTGTTCCTTCTCGATGTTACTCAAATGAATATTGCAATTTTGGAGCCAAACTCATTTTGGTTTAATAATTTTTGCACTTCAATCATTATTTCCTTGATTCTACCAGGGGCCAAGGATTTACTAATTTTGCAGTGTGCCAAATCTGCGATATCACCCCTTGCAAGACAAGACTGAGGGTAAGATCTGAGGTGCCTGCATGGACTCTGTTGAACACAATGTTGATGGCATCATCTCAGATGGAGTATTCATGGCCCCTCTTGGCCAGTAAAGTTGATGGGCCAGTCCAAATGGCTTGAAGCTTCTCAGGATGGCTTCTGCAGACGTGGTAAAACAATACTTTATCGTTGACTCCAAATTCTTGAAGTTTGGTACATCTCTGACTGTCTTTCTGCCCTTTTGGGATACTGTGCTCGATGTTCTTCCCCAGCTTCTAGTTGTATGCATATGAGCTTATCAGCCAACTCTTGCTGATAGTTCCCAGGGGGTAAGTTCTTGTGATCCGCGGCAATTATTGGAGCCAACAGGGTAGGTAAGGCGGCTTCTCTCTCATAAAGCTCCTTGAATGGAGACATCCCACTGACTCTGTGGTAACTAAGTCGGTAAGTAAACAGTGCAGATGGTCAGAGGATATCCCACTTTGACTTCTAGTTAGCTGCTATCTTCTTGAGGTTCCCAGCTAATGTCCCATTTACTCATTCCACACTTTCATTTAATGATGGTATTTGGGGGGTAGTGAACAGATGTTTCACCCCTACAAAGTCCATAAGTTTTCTCACTACTTCAGAGATGAAGTTCTTCCTGTTATCTGATAGCAAGATCTTGGGACAACCATGTCTTGTAATAATCTGATTGTAAAGTAATTAATAGGCGGTCCCTGCGGTTTATGTCTTAATTGCTTCTGCCTCAATCCACTTTTGTGAAGTGGTCAATTGCACTATTATGAACTTTTTCCCACTGCGCCAGTTGGTAGTGGTCCTACCACATCGATAGATACATTATGAAAAGGCGTGGATGGTGGAATTGGTGTAAATTTGAACTTTTTTCCCAATGGTCTAAAGCTTTCATATTGTATACTCATCGCCAAGGCTTGGTGCACCTCATCAGTCATAGCCTCCTAATAGAATCGGTCCTTGAGATAAGCTAGGGTCTTCTGAAATCTTCCATGTCCCACGTGTTTGTGTGCCTCCATCACTATTTCCATTAAATTGCTAGGTCGCACATATGGATACCATTTTCCCTTATTAAGCTTCTGAAGTTTTCCAACTACACTTTGCGTGTCCTTTAAACATCTTCTTAAAACTGACTTGACTTCTTCAGTTTCTTCCTCCCATTCCTCTTCAGGTAATCCAATTAGGTCATAAAGTTAATCGCTCCTGTGCACATGCAAATGGAACACTGGCAATCTTTAGAGCCCATCTGCGTTCAGGTGGTTGCTTTCAGTTATGTGTATAATTTCAAAGTCATATCCTTGAAGCTGAACAGCCAATCTGGCTAGCCTCCCATCAGGATCCTTTATGTTCCTGAGCCAGCGTAAGGATGCATGGTTCATTATAGCTTTGAAGTGAACTCCATATAGGTATGGCTAAAAGTGCTTCACTGCTCTAATCTCTGCAAGACATTCGCGCTCTGTAACAGTGTAGTTTCTTTCCTCTTTGGTAAAGACCTTGGAATAATATTCGATGGGATGGTCAATCCCCTCCTCATCTAGTTGTACTAGTATTGCATCAAGTCCTACGTCGCTGGCATCAGTGTATAGGTAGAAGGTCTTGTTGAAGTCTGGGTATGTTAGGATTGGCGCTTAACCAGTTTCTTCTTCAGAACCTCATAGGCTTGGTCTTGCTCTAGTCCCCACATTAGATTTAAAGTCCTTGTTCAGTAGGTACATCAGGGGAGTAGCCAAGTCTGTAAACCGTGGGATGAACTGTCTATAGTAGACGATCATGCCCAGAAACACCTGGACATCCCTCATACTCTTTGGATGCTCCAATTTGGTTATTGCCTTCACCTTTCCTTCTTGATAATGAATCCCCTGTGCACTGATCTCATATCCCAAGAACTTGAGTAGCTTCTTGAGAAAGATGCGCTTGTTCCATGTCAATTTAAGATTCAATTCTCTTAACTGCATGAACACCTCTCTAAGGTGCTCAATATGCTCTCTGAAAGTTCTACTAAATACAGTTATATCATCCAGATAGATTAGAACACTCGTCATTTTCAGTTCTCCAAATATTTGGTCCATGACGCGTTGAAAGGTTGCCAGGGCATTGCACAGTCCTTGTGGCATCCTGGTCAGTTCAAACAAGCCTTGGCTGCTGATTAAGGCACACTTTTCCTGGTCTTCAGATGACAGTTCCATCTGTCAATACCCACTGGCAAGGTCCATTGCTGAATAATACTTTACCGCCCAATCGTTTCAAGGTGTCATCAATATTGGGAGAGGGTAAGAATTTTTTTATAATTTTATTCAAGCACCGGTAGTCCATAACCACCCTGTTGAGCCAGAATTCTTGCGTATCAACAGAAGTGGTGATGACCATGGACTCTTTGAGGGCCTCAACAAGCCAGCATCTGTAAGATGTTAAATCTCCTTAGTGATGACCTCCTCTTCCATTTTTGATCAGTGGTATGGCTGTGATTTGAAAGATATAGCTGACCCTGTATACATACGGTGTATCTCTCCTTTACACAGACCATAATCTTTTGGTCCTTGGATGAAAATATCTTTAAGCTCTTCCAATAAATCATCCAGCTCTTTCTGTTCTTTATCTGTCATATAAGCAAGTCCCAATTCGTATAATCCTCCAACAGCATGTACTGACTCAATGGTATCACAATTAGTTAGTTTTGTGCATGCCACAACTTGTCCTTTCTCAATTCGGATAGGTTGAGTTGTGATGTTTCCCAGGAGGATAGTTACTTCACCCTCATGACTAGAGTTAAAAAATCCATGTAGCACTCATGGCTCCTGTTTGCGTACTCCTTCTTGGGTGTATATTTCAAGTACAGTGTTCTGGGGGATCTTTATACTTAAGGCAGTGTGCATAACTATTTTTTCTCCTGGTCAAATCTCTATTGCCTCATTGGCACTCAAGGGTAGCCCGTCATCAGCGCACACTGAAGCAGGTAGTTGTTTCACACCTTTTTCACAAAGTATGTAGTGCATCAGGTAGGTTGATTGCTCAGTCTAAACCAGACATGTCCGCTGCTTCCTTGATTTCAAGTCTTCATACCTAAACACAAGGGCATCTTGTTGTTTAGCATACTCACAGTGCTGCTAACAAAGTCAATCTTTGCTCCATACTCCAATAAAATTGTGTTCCAATAAGGAAGTCATAGTGGTTGTTGTCCAAGATAACGGCAGGGGTAGTTAGTACCATGCATCCAAAACGTAGGGGACAAGCAGAGTAAGCCCCATACAGATGTTTGGTGTCAGGTCCTGCTGTACGATATCTCAAATGATAGTTGACGTCTGGCATAAATTTTAGTTTCTTCATCAATTTTGAGGACATGATATTGACTGGGGCACCAGTATCGAGGACTTCCAGTACATGCACACGCTGTATCACAAGTTTCACTTTGGCTACACTATTCCCTAATGGATTCCAAGTTGACAGCACGTCGCCATCTGGCTTTTCAAATTTCTCTAATTGCTTAGGTGTATTGGACGTTAATCGGCGTGCAGAGTAGTAGTCTTCTCAATATTCTTGAAGGTGTCCAATACAAGTTGTTCTTCTTCCTCTAGACTATTTACTACTTGAGTGGGCTTCATTGCTTGAGCTAGGTATGTAGATTTCAACCCTCATCAGTGAATCCATGTACCCATAATCGTGCAGGTACAGATACAGTACTGGGGCTCTTAAGACATGATGTCTGGCATCCATCAATTCTTAATCTTGGTTGTCCTCTCTTTCCACGTGTAGGTTCACCCAATTTATGGTTTCAACGATTTTCTCTTTTGGTAAAGGAGGTTTTTCTTCATCGCCTTTCATTGGACAAGATCGTCAATAATGACCAGGCTTGTCACAGTTTGTAGCACGTGAACTCCTTGCGCTGATACCGTGGAACTGGTTTGAAGCTCTTGTCTTTTGACTTGTCACACTTGTCCTTTATAGCGTACACCACTTTTCCAACTATGCGTGTTGATTGAGTCATTGGTTTGTTCTTGATCTTATAAGTTCCTTGCACATTGAGCAACGCTTCTTTGATGGACTTGAGAGATCCAGCCGTTTTAACTGCAAGCTTCATGTGCATCTTGAGGGCTGGATGTTCTTCCAAGGAACTGAGTAGGACAGTCTTTGCGGTAGGAAAGTCTAAGGTCCCTGTGGTCCATAGTTGTTGTGCTCAAAGGTAGTATTGGGCGGCATAATTCACGACTGTCTCTGTCTTGCTCATCTTCATCAATATGAACTCCTGCTTCATATTCTCAACATCCTGTGCGCTACCAAATTCTGATAACAGGATTTCCTTGACCTCGGTCCAGGTCAAACCAGGGCGTAAACTAGCGCTGAGTATCCCCTGCGCTTTGCGGCTCATGCAGCCTTGGATGTGACGAGCTTCTGCTTGTCAATAGCGCCATCCATGCTGTTTTCGTACATTTGTAAAACCCAGCTATTGTCTTTTCGCCATGATGAACATGGTTTTGAAATATGGTTTAAAGTTCAGATCTTCCTCTACTGGAGCACTTCGCTGATGTCATATAGTTGCTCCCTGTGCAGCTAACACTGGCGTTTACAAACGTGAGGTGTCCAGCAAAGGGCTTAGAGCAGGCTGCGGTTTTACTTGAAGTTAATCCTTAATTTTCTCCAAGTTTCGATCAATGTCATCAAAAATAGTCTCATGATTGTCTAAACGTTCACCATACTCATTCATTGTTCGTACATTTATTCCATTTTTTGCTTCAAGGTGTTGGACACGTTCCTCAAGTCCCTTCAAATCAGTTTCAATTTTTCTAGTCACTGGTATGTGCCCTACCACTGGGATAGTAAATACTTGAGCCCATCGAGTGGTATCTGAAACCTGATCTAGGTACAACTTCAACTACACTACTTCTTTTTCCAACGCTTGTAGCCTTGCCTCGAACAACTCTTTTCCAGTTGGGGATAGGCTTCCTGCTGCTTCTTCACCATGGTATACTTACATGTCTCAATATTAGGCATTTCTATTTGCCTTAAACTCTCTCTTATCAACTGTGTGGTTGGCGTCACCCCTATAGTGAGCACCAGTCTTGCTGCCCTGGGTTCTACTCGCTTAACTCTGGGGATTTTGAACTTGGAGTGTCAAAAGGGGTAATCTGTTGCACAAATCTGACACTAACCAGCTAGGCTTAAACTTCATAAGAGCTGTAAACGAGACGCTCACACGCCAACTGTGCGTCTTCTTTATGAATAATCCTGTGAACGTTGGAATCTTCCCTTGACCCAACAGAGCTTATCTCAACCTCTTTCCTTGCAAGCCTAACCTTACAACAAGTCCTTCTCAAAACGAGTGTCTTCTATAAAACAAGTTAATCCCAGACTGGTTACTTGCGATTACTACAGATAAAGGACTAACGTAAGATTCTATGAAATAGACTGTTTATTTATGATAAAAACTTAGTATTTTTATACTAAATACTAAAGAATCAAGATGTAAAGTAAATTGGGTGGATAATTGAATAGTTTATTGGTTAAGATATTTTTTTCTTAGGAACCTCGGAACAGTCTCTTTTTCCATTGATTTCTCTCTTGGCATTCATTTTCTCAAGCTCTTGAATTCATGCACTGCAGTGATGTGTGGAGCCTTTGGTATCAGGATCGTTGGTTCTGTGGCTCCTATGGACTTCGGTGGAGTCAAATCTTCATTACATCGGTGGACTTAATTTCCTGGTTTGCTTGATGGCACCGTTTTTCTTTAGTTTTTATTGTTTTCCTTTTCAGTGCACCATTCAGCACCAAAATTATTCTGTTCCTTCTCGATGTTACTCAAATGAATATTGCAATTTTGGAGCCAAACTCATTTTGGTTTAATAATTCTTGCACTTCAATCATTATTTCCTTGATTCTACCAGGGGCCAAGGATTTACTAATTTTGCAGTGCGCCAAATATGCAACAGTATGAAGATGTTTTAAAAAATATTGACTCTATTTTATCCTATGGGGTGGCAACAATCTATTTTATGAGTGGTGGTTGTACCCAAGTCAAGGGAAGGCAAATGCAATCCACTTTTGAGTCAAATGGTTTTAGCATGCCTTACCTATTGGGGTGGGCTCACCTTTACTTGTGGCAAAGTGGAAAACTTGGGCTAATGACTTTAATCCTAAGTTAATTTTGTACAATTGATTTGTTCAATATTGAATTAAACCTTTTAAGGAGCCTTAAACTAGGAAAAACGCCATCTGGCAAAAAGGTAAGCTGTGATCTTCATGTTACAATGGCCTATGGCTACCATCACCTCCTGACACAACTTATGTATCCTCTTCATTATTACCTTGTTGTTGAAAAGGGGGTAAAATAAAAACCTATAGGGGGTAGGCTTTAACCCACTTCTCATTCACAATATGGTTGTTCCCCTGGTTGATGAAAGGGGAGGTAGCCTTCATTGCCCCCTTCTTGGTTGTAAAGTGATGCTCTTCCCTTTTGATATGCAGGAGGTTCTCCCCAAAACTTACATGAACTGTTTGGATTAATGTTCAAATTAAGGGTTCAAGTCAGCATTATGATGGGATTCAAACCCAATTTAAAGATCTAAACGAAATAATTGTTGGGGATAATCTCCCAATTAACTTTATCAAAACCTCCTGATATTGGGGTTTAACCCTGGCCTATGTTATTAAATCCTGTTTGACAGAAGGTTCTTGATATTGGGGGAAAACCTGATTTATGCAATCAACTTCTGTTCAACAGAAGTATTTAGAATGTCGCAGGATACCCAATTGCAGATTAAATAGATTTTGGCTTGGAAGCACTTAATTTTCATGCAAGAATAATTCCTTTAATTTCTATGTAATTCAGTTTGAAAGAAAATAAAGGTTATGTTTTATTTTAACAATTAAATTTGGTTATTGCTAAATATTTTATTAGTAAAAAAACAAGGAGTTACCAATTAAATACTGTTTTCCCTTAATTGAAGACTGTAATTTATTATATTAAAGTATATCTTTTGACATCCTTAAGCCTGGGGCTTTAGTTGCCTGACTTCAATTGGATAGATAGAATACTCTCCCCTTCGTCCTGACAAAAATTTTCTCCCTTCCAGGACACCCTGGGTTCCTAATAAAATTATTTTTAAAATTGAACGAATTTTATCTAACCTATCCTCCTTTATACAAGGGTTGGAACAGCAACTTTTTGCCACCAAGCACTATCAACTCAAGCATTGGAACGCTATAACCAGTTTACAAACTGAAATAAAACAGCTGACCCATCTCTTCGCCACCAAAATGGTACTTTGGACCTCCCAAGAGCAAGTAGAATCAGTTGTTAAATATGTAAAAAATTCTTTGATGATGCATGAAGTCCCTTCATATTCAAAAAAATTTGGAAAATACTGTTTCCTCTTCATCATAAGGGCCGCCTCTGATGTCAGTCCATGTTATTTAGCCATTTACCCCTCCCTGTACCTTGTTCAAACCTTTCTTCAGGGACAAGTATGTCTAGGTAGAAAGGAGCATCTTTTCCTTACTGTACTGCTATGAAAGTGCATTATAGGAAGCTACTGATCACCAACAGCTCCAACACATGAAAAACTGCCTTATCCAACTAGCGCAGGAT
The DNA here is from genome assembly GCA_022478985.1 of Massospora cicadina. Lineage (NCBI taxonomy): Eukaryota > Fungi > Entomophthoromycota > Entomophthoromycetes > Entomophthorales > Entomophthoraceae > Massospora > Massospora cicadina. The sequence continues at coordinate 22,363 of JAKSZP010016078.1, read as the reverse complement.
ATTATTATACCCCAGTTAATGACCTGTTGCACCTGAGACGAGGCCAAAGATGTTATGATTTGGGAGTTTGGGACTGATTTAACCCTAGCCAATAAGAAACAGGAATTTATGATTTAAGTCTTAATTAGAAAGAATACTTCATTGGGTTTTCCCACAGGTATTATCTTGAGGCCAGACTTTGGTCTAAAAAACGCCTAATGCTGGATGAAACTATCTCCATTTCTTTATTGGCCTTCAAATCATAACTGACATTCAACTCTACCCTATATCTTTGAGGCCTCATCTTACCTCCCTCCTGTATATCAAAGAGTACATTATGGAGATTCCTGCCAACCTTATTAAACCTCCTAGGTTACCTGGCTCTTAAAAAGATTCACATTCTCAGGTTTTAGCGGATACAATATCTTGACTCTCCCCCTCTAACTGATATTGCTCCTTTTTTAAAAAGAACCACTTATAATTCAAATTTTTACCAACATTTTTTCGCCATAAGGCAGCAAAAGATTGTTCAGCATGAGATAAGAGACTCCCTCTGATGACGAAATCAGGTGCTCTACCACACCATTCTATGCTAGGATCTCAGGTTGCTTCATATTAGCAGCTCGATCTGAAATCATTTGCCTCTTACTATTCAAGGTAATAGAGACCTTTACCTGTCCTCTTCATATATTGGTCAATAACCCAATAGCACCCTTACAGTCGGCTTCTCTAGTGAGAGCCAAGCATTAACCAACAAAACTTTCCAAGAGACTACAATCCCTGAGCCTGTCTAAATCAAGATCTTATGCTCACCTCAATACAATTCCCTACTGATAATCAATTAGCTGTTAATTTTTAATTTAGATCTTTGGTGGTATGAGTAGAGGTGTCATTCACAAAGTTAATGTCCTGTCTATAATTGGTACTGACTCTCTGGTTAATGTTTTATCCTCCCAAAATATCCAAAAAAAATTATAATGTTTCTGTACTTGATTCAAAAAAGCTGAATATGTGATGGCGGGGAATCAATCTACTAAAGCAGGCGAGGCATATTCTGCTTTACCCCTCCAATTTAGAACTGTTTATTATCTGTCCCGCTATCATCTAAGAAAATAATAGTTATGAATTGCTTATTGGAGTAAAAGCAATGCAAAAATTCAATTTAACTATCAAATATAAGAAAAAATACCTCTCTCTTAGGATATTAGATACCATTAATATTTGATTACTGATTAAAAATAAAGGGCCCCAAAAAAAGAACATGCCTCATCAAATATCCCACCTGTATTTTCTAAGTAGAGTACCAAATTTTAGGGGGCTAAATTAAGTTACCACCTGAGTCTGTGGATGCTGAAGATAGGATACCTCTAGATGCCCCCTGTCAAATAATACACCAGCTTATTAGGTTATTGTGGATTTGGGAATCAAGATTCACAGTTCTTCTAACCAAGTTTTAGAGCTATATGGACACCCTAAACTTTCTATCAAAGAAGCATTGACATGTTCTGGAAGTTTGGACCCCGCCTACAGGAAGTCTATCTCCAATTACTATATAATCTAGTAAATCATATCCTCCAAGTTCAACAATATTCCCACATTGCCTATTCAAAATTATGTCCTATTATAATATTGCCAAAGTGAGCAGTTATGGTTCACTACAAGATTTAGGGTCTGATCCCCTACCCATAATAATTCTGGTTGAAAGTAAAATTGGAGACAACCTCAATCATAATGAACTTCAGAATGTAGAAGCCCTTCTTGAGAAATATAGTGATATCTTCTCATCAGGACCATTCGCTTACAGAAAAATGTTCAGTTTAATAAGCCAAGTCAAATCTGAAAATCACCTCCATTCCAATCTCAATCCTATCAAAAAAGCTAAAGTTGAGGAAGCTCAAGTAGCAATAGAACTAAAGAATCTGTTAGAAGCGGGGCTACTTGTTCCATCCAAAAATCCTGTGTGTTTCTCTGCTTTTAATGATTTTTAAAAAGGATGGCGGGCACTAAGTGGCTATGAAATATATCTGACTAAGTTCCATCACCTAAAGATAGTTATCATTTACCTTCTATAGATAATCTTTGTGTTTAATGACAGAATACCATTAATTTTTGGCAATTGTTCTCGCCAGTGGGTATTGGCAAATAAAGTTATCTTCTGAAGACTGTGAAAAATGTGCCCTCATTTCTAGTAAAGGGTTATTCAAGCCTACTCAGGTGCCGCATGGGTTATGCAACGCCCCTGCCACCTTCCAAAGAGCCATGGTTGCCTTATTAGGAAATTTAAAAAAATCATGCATGTTAGTTTATCTCAATGATATCCGTTTTTTATTTTCACTAATCACCTGGCACACATAAGGGAGGTTTTCCAGAAATTACGCCAATCTTACTTAGAGAAAAAGCTGATAATTGTTCCTTTTTTAAAGTGAAATGGATTTTTTAGTATAAAAGATAAGTAAGACTAGAATATCCCCAATTGATGACAAAGCTAACGCCATTCTTAAAATCCACCTTGATTACCTATGTGATGTACAGATCTTTTAGGGATTTTGGAATATTACTACCAGTTATGTCACACTTTGTGATACATCTGAGCCTATAGTATATTTATTGAAGAAAGGGTTATCTTTCCAGTGGAATTGGGAACAACAACCTGTTTATGACCTAATAATGCGTAGCTCTCTCCCAATCTCCTGTACTTGTGCAGCCTAATTTCAATATATCGTTTTTTATCTTTACTGATGTTAGAATTATAGCAATCAGAGCTATATTAACCAACATAATTAAAACTATGGATCATCCCAATGCTTATTATAAGCAAATCTAATTGTCAAAAGCCAAATGCAACTTTAGTGTTACAGAGCGAGAGTGTTTGGCAGTACTACTGGGTATTAAGCATTTCTAACCTTATTTATATGGAAATCATTTTAATAATAAAAGACTATGCATCTTTGCAATGGCTTCAACAAATAAAGGATCCTGATGAGAGATTAGCCAGCTAGATTTTCAACTTTAAACTACGATTTTTCCATAATTTATTATCCAGGACCCATAAATCAGAATGTGGATTGTTTATCCAGGGTATCTTTGTTAACTTTAACAAACCTGTGGAAGATCAATTCTATGATCTTTTAACCCAACCGCATTTATGGAAAAATGAGTTTCAAATATGTAAAAAGAATTAGCAAAAAGGTCGGCAAATATCAATGATAAAAACATTACCTGCACAAACTTATGTCATAAAAATGGTTACCCTACATTTGACCTTCACCTTGGCCAAATGTTATATTAGAGGGACATATGAAAATTAGCCACGAGTGAATTCAGAAGACTCGCCAGTGGCTCAAGACACAATGTTACTGGGAAGAGGATGTTTGTTTAAAATCAAGATGTATCAGAGTCCTGTATGATGTGTAAAAGTCAAACCAGACCTAATCCCTGAACTCAACATCCTTTGGTTCCACTCTATGAACCCATCCATACTATAAGTATTGACGTTATGAGTACACTTCTTAGAGCATCTAATGGCCATCAATTCCTCATTATGGCTGTTAATCATTTAACCAAGTGAATCAAAGCAATATCCCTACCCTCTGCTTAGGAATAAGCTACCACTACATTTCTAAATGATCAAATTATCACCCAACATGGTTGCCCTGACATAATTCTCTCTGATAATGGTCAAATTTTTTAATATCATTGGTGAATTGATTAACCAAATTTATGTAGACCAGTAAGATTGTTTCCACTCCTTACCATCCTGCATTCCAGTGGAATGGTAGAGCATGTAAAAAGTACATTAACCTCAAATCTCTAAAAAATAGCCTCGTCTGACCCTCTTAATTGGCTGCAATATCTACCCAATCAATCCTTGACTATTGATTAAAAGTTATTTTTGTATTATTGAGATGCATCCCTTCTAAGCTCCGTTTATAGGAAATCCTCATCTGCCCTCTAAAGTGCAAGCCATGTTAGATCAAACTTCTCTCAAAGCCCCTGAAGTTACCATGAGAAGTATCGCTAATGAGATTATCTTATTCAGGCCTTGGGGTCCAAAGATTTGATCTGCTACATTACCAGAGAGACTAATTAGTTGAATAATAATGTAAGTCCAGGGGGTGACATTTTTACCTATATTGGGAAGTATTTCTATTTCCTACTAAGAAGGGTCCTAAGAGGTCAGCTGTCCCTTTCGTCAAACAGGGTGATCTTGCCCATGTGATAGAAGAGTGTTGGGTAACAAACATCCTCCTTAAGATTCCCTCGTTAGTTCCCACAATTTCTTTTATTGAATTAGTATGACGAATTGAAGAAATTTGCACTGAAATATCTGGAAAATCTACACCCATGGCAACGAGGCCCAATGGGCGTGAACATTCAGGTAATAAGTTATTGGGGGTCAAATCCTCAGTCACACTTGCCAGTGGCATTGATCCACTCAGAAATGATGCTATTGGCTCAAACACAGCTTCAAAACCTTTGGATTCCACGCCCAATGGGCTTGTACCTATAAAGATGAGAATGCCTAATGTCGTATCTGTGGAAAAATTTTGTGAGGGCGTCTGGCCATTGTCAAAAATCGTTTTCAGCTCCAAACCTTCCCCTCTCATATTAGGATCATTGTTTGAAGAATCCCGCTTGGCTGAGCGGATGTATAAGCAACTGGGTGCAGGTGGATTGGGTACCCCAAACCTGTTCCTGACCTCTTGGGACTTCCCCTATGTGGGGTGGTCCTGGGAGGTTCCCATTGCCTGTTGAGTGAGATGCCAAAATTCTGACTTTTCCATTGAAAAATGGAAAAGTCAGAATTTTGGCATCTGAGGCAGTATATGCAGTGACTTGGCTCACCGCTGAAACTTTTGATATTAATTCCCTTTAGGTACTATCCTATTTCCCTCTCACTCAAAGTTTGCCAGTTTAGGTTGAATTTTGAGGGCTCCAATCCCATGCTTTGATAAGTTATCTCCCAAATCAACCACTATTCAATCAGCCATAACACACTTAGAAAATTGTCTGTTGCTTTTTCTCTTTTACTTTTCACGATAAATCACATACTTTGAGCCCAACCTTATTATGAAATTCAAAACACCCATTCTGACCATCTATCTCAACAACCCATGGGCCCTGGGGCCATGTTTGCTTGGTTCATCGCTAGGTTTATATACACATCTATGGCCCCCGGGCACCCATTGGCAAAATTCGTTCCTATTCTAAAATTAGTTTCTCAAGCTGAAGTGCCTTTGACATTTGGGCTTGTCATTTGGGTGCTTCAGCACTCAGACTGGCAAGCGGGTTAAAACTTTAACTTGCCGCTTCCATGAAATAATCAATTGACCATTATTCTTAACCATTTCCCCCTTTTCGTTGAGATGTGCATAGCAGTGGTCATTTTCTTTCAGATAAATAAAATTGTGAAGAAGTTCTACTATGACCATAATATCCCAGTATATCCCATATTTAATAAAGCCCGCCCTCCAAAATGGATTTTCATGCTAGAGGCCGCCAAGGTGGTCTTGGTCTCAAACCTCAGCTCTGAATTATTATCTAGATTGATTCAAATAGTTGCCGCGGCCCCTTCACTCATGTCAGTATATTCTGGCATTCCGACTTATGAAGTTTCTGCATCTATCACAAACCCTTTTGGTTTCCCCCAATCCTATTGCAATCTTCTCATTATTTAAGGAATCAACTATAGCTGCCAATAAAGAGAACTCCGCCTAATTTTATAGTAACATTGAAAATTTGTTTTGGATCACACCATGTATCCTTTGAGTCCTTGGTTATAAGTGGTGCATCAGATAATTTTATGAGCGTAAAGTTGGCTTACCAGTTGGAGCTTGACCTGTATTTGGGTCCTACAGTGAAGGTTGCTTCTTCAGCATCCAAGCCCTCATACAAAGTATGACGTCCAGTAATCTTCTACATTTACCAGTTTATCTTTCTCAATCAATTCTCTGCAATGCCAAATTTGGTGTTTCTAGTAATCTCAGATGGTGGGTGGTGACATCATAAGCATGTTATGTTTCACCTCAAGTCTAATATTGACATTCTCTAATAGCCAGACGGATTGTGAGTTTCCATTGTTGGATACCCTCACTAAAGCTTGTGGCCATGATTCAACATCAACCCTTGGTTCCTCCATTGGCTTTCCACCCCAATTTCACCGCTGAGTTGTTGAGATCCCTGGGCATTTTTGACTTTATCAAGGCTGATCGCATTCCCCCTCATACAAAATTGGACTTGGGGTTTCATAAAACAGTACAGGTGAGTAACTAAAATGCCCACCCTACCCACATACACTAGTAGAGGAGGTTGCCCTCAATTCATGATTGGGGGTTGACATGATTCAGAAGGGTTGGCTTTATAAAAAAATTTCCCCAGTTGCCTCCCTCATCGTTTTTGCCAAGAAGGCTGATGATTCTCTTTGTTCCTGTATGGATTATGGTCACCTCATTAAGATTGCAGTCCATGATTCCTACCCTCTGCCTTTGGAACAGATAATTGGCAAGCGATTGCTATATTGTGGGTGTTCTCAAAATTTCCCTTGTCAATGCCTTCACCCAAATTCAGTTGATGATAGGCCAGGAATGACTTACTGAAATCTGAACAAAAAACGGGGTATTTTCAAGATTGAGTAATGCCTTTTGGTCTAAAATGCACCTGCTACGTTCCAGAGGATGATCAATATAAGGCGGGCCAGTTTGTCAAGCCTTCAAATTCGATTTTTTGGGAGGAACTCACATTTTTAGGCAACCATGTCTTAAATAATGAATACTCCATTCCCCCCCCCAACAAGTTGGATGCCATCCATGAGTGGTCAACTCCAACGACCCAAAGGCAAATGAGAAGATCCTTGGTCACTATAATTTTCTTAGAATAGTTCTCCCCTGCCTTATCCCAGTTAGCCATCCCATTTCATCCACTCACAGGTAAGAATGTCCCCTTTTGATGGATGCCTGAGTGCCATCAGGCATTTGAGTTGATTAAAGAGGTGTTTTGTCTTCTCCCATCCTAAAACATCAGACCCTTTCATGCCCTATGTTTTAGCATGCGATGCGTCATCTGTTGTAGTGGTGGCTGTATTGCTTCAGGAGCATGAGGGGTTAGAGCACCCCATTGCCTACTTTTCCCACAAATTCTCTCCTATGGAACAGTCTTGGGCCATCTATAATAAGGAGCTGGCAGCTGTGGCATGGGCCCTGACCCACTGGTGGTACCTTTTGCAGGGTGCTCAACACTAGTTAACAGTGTGAACATATCATCAAGCCCTCCTCTACTTCTGCAAACACCAGAAGTTGGCACCAGCAAGCTTGAAACTACTGGGATTCATGCAGCTTTAACTTCAAATATGAGTTTGTGAAAAGAGAGTTGAATGTTCTTCCCAATTTCTTAAGTCAAAACCACGCACATTGCCTTGTAGATTCAGATATGGCTGATTTTTTTACTGTCATCCCTCTACCCAAATCTTATCCATCATCCTTCCTGTAGATTTGAAAGTGGACTTAGCTCCAGATGCACCCCTAATCTCCCAAGTCTTGGTAGCGCAGACGGCCTGTGCCAAAGGGGTGGACCTTTTGGAGCGGTTGTCTCTCCTTGCGTCAAAACATTCCTTTTATTCTCTGGCTGAGGGTCTCATTCAATTTTGTTCAACAAATTGGGTTCATCCTCTTCTTCATGATTAAGTGATTCAGGCTCACCATGATCCTCCTGCTGTTTGACATCCTGGGAATAAAAAGTGCTCAACTTGATCAAGTGTACCTATAATTGGGTGGGCTTATCAAAGTATGTACCAAATTCGATTTCAGATTGCATAACTTTTACAAATGCCAAATTTTGACTGGTCAGGCAAGAATGATCTTCTTCATCCCTTACTAAGCAAAGAGCTCATGGACATTAGTGTCCGTGGATTTCATTTTTGAACTTCCCAGTTCTAATGGATTCACAGCAGTGATGGTAATTGTCAATCACTTCGCAAAATTTTCCCTTTTTATCTCTTGTTCAACCACTATCACTTCTGAGGCATTTGCTCATCTTTTCGTGTGCCATGTATTCTCAATGTTTAGTCTCCCACAGAAGGTTGTTAGTGACCGCGGACCCCAGTTCATGGCACAATTCTGAATGAACTCTTGGCAATCTTAAAGATTATGCCCTATCGTTCCACCATGTACCACCACCAATATGATGGCCAAACTGAATGAGTTAATCAAATCATTGAGAAGTATCTGCACTGCTACGCAGCTGCTACTCAGGATACCTGGGCTGATGACCTCCCCTTGCTCATTTTGCATATAATAATGGAACGCATGCCTCCACTGGATTCTCCCCTTATGAAGTGACCTTGAGGTACAACCCTTCATTTACACTTTGCCAGGCTTTGTTCCAAGGTACCATCCACCGCTAATCATTCTTAACATATTTAAACAACGCAGTTCTTAGTTTGGGAGCATCTCACTAAGGCCATAAGCGACTATAAATGGTTCACATATCAGAAGCAGCTTCTGGCTCACAAGGTCAAGATTAGTTCAGATATCATGCTTGACATATGGAATTTGCAGGTGCAGATGCCCTCGCGTAAATTTTCTAGTAAACGCTCAGGTCCCCACTTGGTGAAGGAGTAATTGGGTAATGGCGCTTTCCAGTTGAAATTGCCACCTCACTGGAAGCAACACTCAGTATTCACGTGTATCAGTTATCCCCATTCAAGGGGGCAATTCCCTCAGATCCTGAGCCAATTGTGATCAAACATGTGAAGAAGGCTGAAGTGGAGAGAATCTTAGCCTCCCACAAGTCTCATCAATTGGTTCAATATCTCATTGCTTGAAAAGATTATTTACCCTATGAGAACAGTTGGGTCAAAAATTGTGATTGTGCAAACTGCTCCGAGTTGGTCAAGGCTTTACATGCCTCCCATCCAGAAGCTCCTCGTCCTCCCACAAAATTTTACCGCTTTAATGGCAATCAAATTACTTAAAGCCCACAAGAATGTGGGGCTTGCACAATTCCCTGATGGTGGCGCCCCCCCTTTGGCAAAATGGAAGGCTAATGTAAGTCTGAGGGAGCGACCTCATTGACTAGATTGGGCAGTATTTCCGTTTAGCTACTAAGAAGAGTCCTAAGAGGGCAGCTGTCCCTCTCGTCATTCAGGGTGATATCGCCCATGCAATATATGAGCGTTGGGTAACAGCCATCCCTCTAAAGTTTCCCTCGTTGGTTCCCAAAATTGCTTCTGCTGAATTAGTACAGCATATTGTAGAAATTTGCGCTGAAATATCTGGAAAATCTACATCCATGGCAATGAGGCCCAATGGGCGTGCACATCTAGGTAATAAAGTATTGGGGGTCAAATCCTCAGTCACACTTGTCAGTGGCATCGAGTCAAAGAAAAATGATGCTGTTGGGTCAAAAACAGCTTTAAAACCTTTGGAAACAACTCCCAATGGGTTTGTACCTATTAAGATGAGAATGCCTGATGTCTGATATGTGGCAAAACTTAATGGGGACATTCAGCCATTGTCAAAAGTCATTTCCAACTCCAAACCCTCCCCTCTCATATTAAGATCATTATTTGAAGAATCCCACTTGGCTGAACGGATGTATAAGCAACTGGGTGCAGGTGGATTGGGTACACCAAACCTGTTCCTGACCTCTTGGGACTTCCCCTATGTGGGGTGGTCCTGAAAGGTTCCCATTGCCTGTTGGGTGAGATGCTGTCACGTTAGCCATCAAAAAATGGAAAAGTTAGAATTTGGGCATCTGAGGCAGTATATGCAGTGACTTGGTTCACCGCTGAAATTTTTGATGTTAATTCCCATTAGGTTCTATGCTAGTTCCCTCTCACTCAAAGTTTGCCAGTTTAGGTTAAATTTTGAGGGATCCAATCCCATGCTTTAATAAGTTATCTCCCAAATCAACCACTATTCAATCAGCCATAACACACTTAGAAAATTGTCTGTTGCTTTTTCTCTTTTACTTTTCACGATAAATCACAAACTTTGAACCCAACCTTATTATGAAATTCAAAACACCCATTCTGACCATTTATCTCAACAACCCATGGGCCCTGGGACCATATTTGCTTGGTTCATCGCTAGGTTTATATACACATTTATGGCCCCTTGGAAACCATTGGCAAAATTCGTTCTATTCTAAAATTAGTTGCTCAAGCAGAAGTGCCTCTGACATTTGGGCTTGTCATTTGGGTGCTTCAGCACTCAGATTGGCAGGCTGGTTTAAACTAAACTTGCAACGTCCATGACAAATAAGTATGCTACTATGTATACCTTTTAACAAAAAAATTTAGTCATTTTCTACCATCATTGTCATGATGAATGCGATAATAAATTTGGGACCAACTGGTATGAACCCTACAAAGTCATTTATAAAATGGGGAAATGAACACTCTATTGTGGAGGTGGCTCATGGAACTGTGATCAATCGAGTACACAGTCAATTTCTCTAGCATTTCACCCTCCTATGCAAAGATCTAGAAGGCGGCGTTGTCAGGATTCTAGTATGATAAAAGATTTAATCTGTCAGATGATGGGATTCAACCAGATTTAATTATTTAGATGAAAATTAATTGTTTGTGATAATCCCCAATTAACTTTTAAAAAACTCATGATATTGAGGCTTGACCCAGACCTATAGAAATTAAATCCTGTTTGACAGAAGCCTCCCAAATTTAGGGTCAAACCCCAATATATGCAATCAACTACTGCTTGACAGAAGTAACCAAAATGCTGTAGAACCCCTGATTTTAGGTTAGTAAATATCTTGGCTTGAAAGCGCTTGGAAATTTTTCCCTGAAAATAATTCCCTGAATGCCTATATATTTCAATTTGAAAGAAAATAAAGATTAGATTTCATTTTATCAATTTATTTTGGGTAACTATAGATAGTTAGCAAAAATATAAGTATTTTCCATATGTATTTCTTTTCATCAATTGAATACTTTAATTTATTATATCTATATATATCTTTTTGACATCCTTATGCCTGGGGCTTCAGTTGCCTGACTTCATTTAGATGAATGGAATACTATCCCCCTCATCCCAACAAGAACCATGAAGTAAAAATTCAATTGTCTGCGAGAGATAGACCCTCCAATTCACCTGTTACTACACTCTGTGAAAAACAAATAATTCATTGTGAGTGTCTCAACTTAAACTTCAGCACCCCCTGAGTAAGTGAACCACTTTGTAAAGAAGAAGGTTTTGATCCATACTTGAGTACTTCAGCACACATAGAAAGATCCACCAACAGCATAGCATCACTTCACCTGTAATATAGGTGTGACAGATTGGGCTCACACTGATCCAACATCAACTGCATTAATAGAAATTTCAGATTTAGCTCCAAATCCAGAGGTCGGTTTTAGGGATTTGGAGATGGTGGAAGAATAAATGGAGTCCATAATTGCAGGTAAGAACTTGTAGAGTTGATTACATGGGCTAATCTGGCATTTGGCATCACTGGTGTCTCAAACTCTTTGAATCACAATCCACAGGGATGCAGGACTTTCACAAATGATGATTTAGATGTTATTTGAAAGCTTAAATAAGTATTTAATTGTTTAAACTATTAAATCGCTTTAAAATGAAAAACCATAACTGAAAATACAGTTTTTTTGAAACTTCTCATAAGATGATCAACATTATTGCTTGCCTAAAAAAGGTGTAAAAAATTTTTTAAGGATATTTTTATATAAATAAACCAGAATGATAAGTTTGACCATCAAGCTAGCCAGAATTTGGCTTCGTTTGCAGCCTCTTTATGGAACCAGAAGCTGTTACTTGCATGCAGCATCACTGGAACCATGGTCCACAAATATGTTACTAAGTCTGGTAATGGCATGCGGGATCAGGAGTGGTTCTCTGCTAGGTTGTCAATCATGTAGTCAGTGACATGGTTTGTACTTCCCAAATTTTTCATCACATATTGTCATGAACCACATGTTACATTGGGTGGATGGGATTAGAAAGTAAACTTAGATTTTAAAGTGGTGTATAAGATGGTCGTGTCCTCTTTTTAAATCTGCGTTATGACTTCTTGGCAGACTTTTGCAGATAACTCTTAAGCTAATGACCTTACCATGGCCTTTGATATCTGGGAGGCCCCTCCATAAGCCTGACATAACTTTAAAAGCAAATTAATAAAATTGAAATAATAAAAAATGTAAAATTTAGGATAGTTTTGTATGGGAGTTCACTATATCCAACACTTTAACATTATTAGGTTATTTGGTTAATTAGCTTAGCATGGGGTGTAAGGCTAAGACTGAGAAATAATATTAAGGATTATGTTAGTGTCATAATTCTGATATTACTGGATGACAAGCCCTAAAATTGTTATGTTGGGATGGATAGGATCTGTCGAGTTTGATATGAGTGATGATTATTCAAGCACCTCAAGATGAGGCGATATTGGGTTGGAGATATTGGTGTACAATGAATAGATGGGAAATCGCCTCAACTTAAGCGATCATGAAATAAACAAATGAAGAATTTCCAGAACTAATGAAATACAGCAAATTGAATTACTAATCTGAGGAAGCAGTATCGTCCAAAGTTTCTGAGATATAGGTGAGATGATATGATTGATGAGAGGAGATTATTAATAGTTTAGAGTGAGCAAAAAGGTGAGGACCCACTGTAGTTTAATAGAAAATAAAAGAGGGTTGTGGTAGCGAGTGCTCTATATTTATTTGAAGTTTATTAAGTTGTTTCAAGGACACTGGTCATCATATCATTGGTCCTAATTGCTCAGTGGGTTGAACCCTGTGCAAAAATCCTTTGGCGTATCCCTATAATACCACCAATTTTATAATAGTGGTGCTCACTACAGGGGGCCCATTGATCAGTCACAATAACAATTACATTTCTCAGTCACTTACCATGTCATATCAAGCTTGCTCTGGAAAGGAATCTTTCTGAGATGCTGCAACTGTTGAATATGCAGAACTTAAGCTTGCCTTGGACGCTGTGCTCTGATTGAAGAAAGAGTTTCTGCAGGAGGTTTGTATAGATAAGCTGCCTCTGTTTGATTGCAATAAAACATCCATGGATTTTTTAAGAATTTGAGTTTGCATTAAAAGGGGCTTAAAATTTTTATAAAGCCAAATTATCAATATCCACCTTGGATGTCAGAAGCGCTGACCAAGTTAATTGCTATCTTCCCACCAATTCTGTTACCTATCAAAAAGTGAAAGGAACTGTGCTGTGGTTATTCAAAGGAACTTTGAAAATGGAGCAGAGGAAGGCTGAGTTCTTAATCATTGGGTTTCAGAATAATGAGACCCTCACTGCATTTGCTGATCACTTTATGGAAGAAGCCCGTGTGTTAATTGGGGTTGGGACTTTAACTGAATCTGAAATATACATAGCATTGACCTCCACTGTGAAACAATACTGTGAGCTTTTCAATACCATGGCTCCATATTTAGAAGTTGGCATACCTTTTCTTAAACTTATTCAAATCTTACGCCATCTATCAGCTACCTTCCCTCCACCCAATATAGAGTGGAAACCTATCTCCTCCGCTGCCACATTTTCTTATTTGGGGGAGTTATTCCTGTTCAGCGTCCATTTAGTAACCCCAGGCCTTATTAACACTACACACCTCACTCCCAAATAAGTTGCCATCAGCAGTTCAACTATCAGGAGGGGTCCGTTTACACTGCTTGACCACAGCCTAACTTTTGAGGTGGCCCATTTTACAACAATCTTGGACGCAGATCTTATGGGGTAAATTGTTCCTCGTGCTGTCAATTTGGGCACTTGGCCATAAGTTATCTTAATCATCAGGTTCATTTCCAACTGCAGGAACAGTACAATCAAGGAAAAGTCAGAGTGGAGTAGAGATGGACTCTCTACTTCTGCTATTCTGACTCAAATTGTTTCACCTGAACCTATCCCCAAACATTCAGTGGAAGTTCCCCACTATGACGAATCCTTTCTATATCAGCATCCAGTTGGGGGGGTGAATGTGCTGACACGAGCACAATTTATGGACATGGTGGAAGCAGGCCCCAGGAGCAACCAAAGCCTTATGCCTGTCAAATGTTTGATCAACTTTCTATAGATGAACCAGATCCATTTGCTGATGCGCTTGTCTTAAAAATGGTGAACGCGGCCCTCTCTGTGGACGCTATTGTTAAATTGTACCCTAGAGTTGGAGAGGGTATTATGAGCTTCTTAGAAAAATAATATCTATTAAATGTCCACGTTTTAAACAATCAAATGCATCATATTCTGAGTGCATTTACTGTGGCATTGTTATAGTGAAAACCTGAGTCCGCGCTATAATTGATACAGGTGCCCCAATCAACATAGTGTCCACAAAGTTGGTAACGAAGTTGGCATTAAAGCCTGACGTGGAACATCATATGGTGTATGGGACTGCAGGCGCGGAAAGCATGGTCTCTTATAGAGCGTACAGCATGCTACCCTTGCGGTTTGGGTTGATTGTCATTATATCTCCAGCTATAGTGCTACCAAACAATAACTATGATTTGTTAATTGGAACCGCTTTTATGCGCCACTTTGGGGCTGTTGTTGATATGACAGCGGAGACCTTTGATATTCTGGGGCAGAGGATCCCAATCTACTTCACTTCCATTAAATACCAAAGGATCCAGTGCACATGAGTCACATTAACCTTGCATATGGTGATGGGGTGATTCCAGTTCATTACCATTGATTAAAGAACAAGGCCTGTGCCCTTCCCCATCAAATTTATGAATATCAAGGGCTACCGCTTAGAGATGCTGGCCATATATCTACTCCCTCTGGACACCAAGTAATCCTAAACACTGAGTTAGAGGTGGAATTGCCTGATGGCTATATGGGGATGTCTTTGGCCCATATCAGCAATCATGGCTCAAGCCCCACATGGCCTCAGGCATTATACTATCAGGGCAAGGGGAGATCAATGTTTTAGTAGCAAATCTTCAGAATAGACTGATGAAAATCCGCCAACACCAAATAGTGGCGTATTTACATTCTATCCCAATTGAGGAGGTCCTCCATGTTCATGAGCTTAATTCACTGTATAAATTTGGTCTGCCCATTGAACCACAGATTGGCGTAATGGCAGTTGTACCACATAAAAATTTAATGGGGTTAACGGAATACCAGAAAGATCCTGCAGAAGCCTTATTTCAAAAATACAAAGAGATCTTTGCTGTTGATGATCATGATTAGGGTGCACGTGGGGAGTGATCTATTGAGTGGACCCTGGGGATCATCCACCCATCAGATCTTGGCCAATCCGCTGATCTATAATAGTAGAAGAAGTTTTTACAGCAGAAATCATTAAACTGATATAGCAAGGAATTCTTGAACCGTCAAAGAGCCCATGGGCTTCCCCTGTCCTAATTGGTAAAAAGAAGGATGGTACCAACTGGGTAGCAATAAACTACCACAAGCTCAACAGCATTATGAAAAAGGATTTATACCCCTTGCCGCGAATCAACAATGCTTTGGACCAATTGGGAGGAGCTCCTTACTTCTCTGAAATGGATTTGATATCTGGCTATTGGCAGATTAAGTTACCTGTGGCGGAACAAGAGAATTGCGCCATTATCAAGTCAAAAGGGCTTTTTCAACTGACACATATGCCATAAGGGCTGTGTAATGCCCCAGCTACATTCCAAAGGGCGATGGACACTATCCTTGGCAATTTGAAGCTGTCCTGCGTTCTTGTATACCTAGATGACATCAACGTTTTTTCCGCATGTTTTCTGAGCACCTTACCCATTGGAAGAGGTATTCCGCCTGTTGGCTGAGGCCAACATCGAAATAAAACCCCAGAAATGCCACTTTTTCAAGGATCAGCTAGAGTACCTCAGGTTTGTAGTTGATGTAACAGGTCTGCGGCCCCAACCAGCTAAGGTAGAGGCCATTTGAAAGATGACTACACCAAACAGTAAGCGAGATATAAAAGTATTTTTAGGGATATTAGCTACTATTGCCGCTTCATATCAAACGTTAGTTAAATTGGAGGGCCAATGTTTGAGTTATTAAAAAAGATGTAATGTTTGAATGGATGGAACGCCATCAACACTCCTTCAATACCCTTTGAACGGCATTGATCAATGCGCAGTACTAAGCTACAGAAATTTTGAAAAAGAATTTATTGTACAGACAGATGTGTCCCTTTCCGCTGTGAGGGCAATTCTGTCCCAAAAAGATGATAACAGGGAGGAGCACCTGGTGGTGTACTGTAGTTGAAGCCTGAATAGCCACAAACATAATTATACTGTGACTGAGTGGGAGTGCTTAGTGATGATCTATGCTTACAAGAAATTCAGAGTATATTTGCATGGTGTAACGTTCAAAGTTGTAACGGGTCATGCCTTGTTACACTGGTTACAGAACTTTAAGGAACCATAGGGTCATCTAGCTCAATGGGCCCTTATACTATAGGCTTACAATTTTGAGATTCTTCACCAACTGGGAGCCAAACACCAAAATGCAGACTGCTTGTCAAGATTACCAACGATTGCAGTAATGGCAGATCTAAGCGACATCATATACATAAAGATGCTTAGTGGCAAGTACGATGATGAGCTGCTGCAAGTCGTAAAGGCGTTGAATGAAATGCAAGCTAATACTTTTCAGCGGAATGGTGAGTTTCATAAGCGGATCAGTGATTCAACAGTGAACTTTCTGCGACCCTCAGCACGGCCTAATATTATCATGAGTGTACATAGGACCATCATACATAGTGGTGTGCATAAGACAATGGAATTCTTGAAGCATCAATATTACTGTAAAGCATGAACTTCGATGTGCTTGATACTATCTCCTCCTACCACCAGTTTCAATTGGAAAAGATGCTCTTCCAAAAGTCTTCATACCTGTTAGTGAAGTCACAATTTTCTTGGCATATAGTTTCCATAGAGTCGTTGGCCCTCTACCAACAGGAGCTAGCTGGTCCAAGTACATTTTGGTAGCAATTGACTACTTACCACAGTGGGTTGAAGCAAGGGTGATATGGGATTTAAAGGCAGTCACAGTGGACAAATTTCTTAATGGAATGTACTATTCAACGGCATGGCTGTCCTCAGTTCCTCCTTACTGATAATGAAACTAGCTTCACTTCCACATCCTCCCAAAGCTCAATGAGCTGATGTCCATCCAAGGAGTTTTGATAACCCCATACCACCCCGAGTCCAACTGAATGATTGAGCTGGTCAATGGGACTTTAGTGAACATAACCATAAATTAGTAGCGGATTGACCCTCAGGTTGGAGTTCTCTTTTGTCCACCGCCATCTTTGCCTATAATATTAGTTATCATTCTGCCATGGGGAAGAGTCCCTTCCAATTATTGTATGACTGAAACTCTGCTCTTCCAGCACTGCTATACGCCTGTGTAGAAGATACTGGCAGAATATACCCCCAACATTATTTGACAACTCTAGCTAACGCATTAATCAAATTAAAAACTGAAGCAAACTCATTTAATTTAGCCAAGAAGATTAAGACTCAAGCTGCCAATTAGATATGGTGTAGTGGTTAACCCAAATCAAAGATGAAGACATGGTTCTATTCCATAATCAACATGGGTTCAGGCAGAAGCACTAGTTGGCCAGTATCAGGATTGGGCCATTTAAAGTTATTGAGAAGACAGATATGGATGCATATACTATCAAGGACCCTGCTAGTGGTCAGATCATCAACCAAGTGCATGCGAAGTTCCTCTGGGAATATAAGTAATAGGATCCTTATCATCCAGTCAAGATGGGGTAATGTCATGATTCTGATATGACTGAATGATAAGCCCTAAGTCAATATGGAGGAATGGATAGGATCTGTTGAGTTTCATATAAGTGATGATTATTTGAGCACCTTGAGATGAGGTGATATTGGGCTTGAGATAAAGGTGAATGATGAATAGATAGGAAATCACCTCAATTAAGCATTCATGAAAAAAATGAAGGATTTTAGAACTAATGAGATATGGTGAATTGAATTACTAAGCTGAGGAAGCAGTATCATTTAAATTCACAAAATATAGGTGAAATGAGATAATTGATGAGAGGAGGTTGTTTATAGTTTAAAGTGAGCGAAACAGTGAGAATCCACTATAGTTTAATATTTCAAATAAAAGAGGGTTGTGGGAGCAAGTGCTCAATATTTATTTGAGGTTTATTCTGTTGTTTTAAGTACGACGATCATCATATCATTGGTCCTAATTGCTCATTGGGTTGAACCCTGTGCAAAAATCCTTTGGTGTATCCCTAGAATACCACCAATTATATAACAGTTAGCATTCTATACGACAAGATATACCCCTTTTGGTGATACACATTAATTTATATAGTAGTTAACTGCATTTTTAATCACCCTTTATTTATGCTAATATTGGATGAGATCCTGCACTTTTCTAAAACCACTTTGGTGATTTTTAAACGTCCAAATTTGTTTTACAAAAATGAATTATATAGCAGGATAAATTGTCATTTCTGATCTTTCCCAATTTACCTCCTTTGCTCATTTGCAGCTAATTAGGTAAATTAGTGTTACCTGGGGTTGTCCCAAATATTAATATTATATAATAAATTGACTTATGGATGAGCTTACTGTTTATGGGGATTCTACTTTTTTCATTATTTTTGATTAAATCTCTTAAGTAAACAAATCTGTCTGATCTTATGCACAAAATGCTCTGCAGGTTAGGTTACAGTAGTAGGTTTTAATTTTAGGGTTGGCTGTGTGGTTGAGTAGGATAAAGAAGGAGAAACAGAGGCTACCCATTGATCATCTAAAGAGTGTCCTAAATCATTAATCTGAGTGAGAGGTAAGGCCTGGGATGGTGCCCTTTTTTGGCCTAAAAGGGTTCATGTCCCAGCCCAGCTTGATAGCATAAGCCAATGAGCTGACAGGTTAGTAACTTGTAACTATGTATTATAAGTGATTACAGTGGCTGTTAAAATGACCCTACCTCATAGATAAGTGATAAATAGGTACCTTCAAATTGTATATCATAAGATGTACATCTAAATTTGAATATCAGCCCTTTACCTGTGAATATGCCAGCCACATGGGGAAAAGGCGGTACACTATTATACCTGGATCATAAGCTTTCTAGGCAAGAATATTAGATGACTTGTTTTTAACTATGTTAAATTTTGATGGTTGACTAAGAGTTAAACCCTTCAATAAAAACCATCAATGCTGATAGATTACTCCCATTGATGATCCTTTGATCCTTCCTGAAATATCTGCATAATCTGTTAAATCAGATAAATCTCAAAACCTCCTTGATTGTATCTAAAATTTAATTTTTATTTGAGGTGGGCTTACTGTGACAATGCCACACCAATTAAGGGATCAAATGAATGGGAAAGAAGGATAAAGCCTGGAAAACCTCCATGTGCAGAGTATGATAGGCCAGGAACTCCATGGACCGCCTTTGCTATTTGCTATCTCAGTTTGTAGCATTGGTGCACAACTCCAACACATTCATAATCATCCTCTACCCAAAGTTTATCAACTGAAAATTGAACTCAAGGAGGCAGCTGTAGAGGGTCAATATTCTACCAGGGGGTATTTTCCCCTTACTTGATTGCATCTAAACAACCTGATTATTGTACCTATTATAGCTATGATATAATATTATTAGGGCCGATTAAGAGGCCACTTGGGTGCAAAGTGGTCTCACAGCATTACTAAATTTCACCTCCTAGATTAGTGCACTAATACTAATGCACTGAGGCATGATTTTGGGTTCAATCAATAAAATCAATTTATTAAGCACTTGAATATAGATGTCCCAATTATGGGTGTACTTAGTGCTATGAAAAGCCTGTCAAAGTCCCAATTAGGGGTACATCATGTTTATGAGTCATATATCGTTTTATCCCCATTTATTGTTATTCCTTGAGTTATGATGTAGCCTTAATTAGAAAGATTTTGACGTTAACTTTTGCATTCACAATTGACCCAAATATAATATCAAACCATTAATCAGGCTGAAATGATTGTTATTTTTAGTCAATTCATGAGCCAAGGTGACTTTGAATATTTTATGGTTATTGCCATGACCAGCAGAGGATAGTCATATTATGAATGAATTCAACTAATGAATGAGTTCATCCAGGGGATGCCTGAGAGGTATATAATACCAGTGCCTGGCCAATTAATAAAATCATCTTTTATCATCATTTAAGATCATCATACATTATCTTTAATAATTATTGTTGTCATCCGTCATCCATCTGTTATACTTATCTGCTATCTTTACATCTTTATTAAGTAATTATAACGTTTATGCTTCCCAAAAAAAGAACTCAGTGATACCTGCAGAGAAGTGGTCCCAATTATAAAGGAATAAATTCTTATATTTTATGAAGACAGAAGGTCTTGTATTTGTTGTTTCCAGTAGACTTAAGAGAGGTGAGCATACTGGAGTTACTTAGCTATTATTGATGATTATAATATAATTTACTTTCTGATTATAAGCAGAAGGTTTATTAGAAAAGTGAGTATATATCATCAATTCCCTTAAGTCAATTTAGCTTGCACCATCAACTAAAAACTTAACAAACTATATCTTGTTAATAAATGGGACTATAATGTGAGTAGATTGTCTATAACTCACCCATTTACAAATCAGGAAGAAAGGATTAAACCCTGGTCCACAAGGAAATATCTATTAAACATATTAAAAAGAAAGCCTCATTAAGGGTGCTAAAATCTTCATGACCTAGACCTATAAACCAGAATAACTCCTTAATGAGGTGAATGTATATGCTGGTAAAGGGTAGCATCCACTTAACAATAAAAAATTGCTCTTTATATTAAGGAGACAACCAACAATGAGATTGGTTTGGTGAGAATAGCTATAAAGTAAAAACTGGGAACCATGGTACAAACTTATCATATTGAAAGTAAGAATTAACTGGCCAACTTTTAACGTTATAATCATTATCTGTAACCTATCTTAAGTAAGACAAAACTTCTGTGGGAAAATATAGATCATTATCATTAGGTTAGATAATATTGTAAAAAATGTGACTTGTATCCCTATAGCCCAATTAAAGGTAACATCCAATTTTGTTGTTGTTTATTTTGTAAATTTTAATCCCATTGATGTAACACTCACAACCCCATCATGTGGCCCCTTGGTACCAACCTGGATATACTTGGCCCTTACTCAGCATTGGTCCAGGGTATGCTTAAGTTCAAGGAGGACAGTTGACTTGATACCATTGGCTTTTCTAACCTCCACCCCACTTAAGGTCTGTACCCATAATTATATCATTTGACATGACATATAGTAAATCAATATAAATACTAATATATGAAAAATTTACAGCATTTGGTAAATATATTGGTGACCTATATCAGTAGCCCTGATACAGGTCCATAAAATTTGAAACCAAACTTATAGTTTCTTAATGATAATTATTGGAGATAAAGTTAATATAATTTAGTACTTGGGTATTCAGATGAGAGATGTTATCAAGTTTGATAAATTTACATTGCATGCATGCTTCCTGATTGAAATCACCCTAACTTGCCGCCAATTTACAGATTGGAAACATATCATGAGGCGTTTAATGCCCCATCTTTTATTCTATTTTTTATACAGGAGTGAACAGCATAATGCAAAGCGCTTGAGGAACAGTTTTATAAAAATCAGTGCTAGAAAATCTTAGCCAAGGGGGTGATATCAATTCAGCAACCCATTCCTAGCCATGCACTAGAAGTTATTGTCACCCAGGTGGTAGCAGGAACCACCCCGCTAAGCTGACCATAATTTAACCCTTTCAATTATTCAACGCATATTTGCGTCCAAAAAGTGAGGTGTTGGGAAGTTGATATGACTGAACGATATGCTACCCATATTGATGGATTGGAAGGGGAATTAAGACGAGTCTCGAGATTTATGATAAAAGGGTATACAAATTATAATCAATCAAAATGATGACCATTCAGCGAATCAAGGGGTTTATGCTGAGATTTGATACAAATGAGAGTTTCTAGAAAATGAAAGACAAATGAAGACTACCAAGCTGAGGATGCATCCAGCTTGGGGAACTGAGATATAAAGAGTCATATGGAGTATTGAAAAGGGGATCATTTTGTGTGTTTGAGTAATTGCAGATAAGTCTGCGATTTATATTAAATAAAGGTTGAAAGAAGGGGCGATAGCTCCATATATAGCTTACTAATTTTTATTAGTAAGTTGGCGATCTTCATATCATCCAATTTGGTTGCTCAGTGGCTAATACCCTGTGCAAACTGACTCAGCAGAATCAAGCCTATACGCCGAGAATTAACAGTTGTGCTCACTACAGGGGGCCACTGGTCAACTGTAGTTTTTCAATGATAAGATACAATGATGAGCCCTCATTCATTCCAATAAAAATTGATTGG
>JAKSZP010016077.1:0-105823 GCA_022478985.1 Massospora cicadina | reverse complement strand
GAAGGAGTAGAAAATCTTTGTTCTGCATATTGCAGCCGCTGGGTGGTATCATTTAGTCATTCAGCAAGTTCTTTATTTTGTAGTCCCAAGATTCGCATTTGACTAAACGTACTATCAAGCTGTTGCATGACTGCGTTATGTTCTTGAAGGAGTTCATCTTGGTTTTAGAGTTTTGCGTCCAAGGTAATTTTGAGTTCCTCATATCCAGCTGTTATGGGGTTCCGAGAAGACTCCCCAATGACATGGCCTGAATAAGGCATGGTTGGCGAAAGGGGTTCCATAGTGTTATGTGGTTGGTCAATGGGCCCCTTTTAAGCACCATCGTTATAATTTTGGGTGTATCACTAGGATCCGCTGGGCTATTCACACAGGTTGAGCCCTCTGAACAACGGAAAGATGATGTGAAGATCATTGCTCCTTCAGATGCACTGAAAATATAAATAAAGATAGGAGCAATTGCCCTAACCTGTTCTTTTATTTATTTTATAAATACAGCTACGTTCTGCAGTCCCGCTCATCTTGCCCTTAAAAAACCTACCTCTCTTAATCGCCCATTTCACTTATATTCATCAGCTTCAGGCGATAATATTTCTCAATGCTTGGGTTATTCTATTCCACAGATTTCCTTAGTTTGGGTCATCATTCTTAATCCGCTGTCACCCTACATGTAGGCGATATACTTTGTATTCGTCAAATATCAACATCACCTTATCACCTTATATAGAGGCGATCCAATAAACTCATTATATCCAATAAGACCCGATATATCCCAACATCGCCTCATCACAAGGCACTCAAATATTCATGAGTGATACTATGTTGGCAGATTCCGCCCTGCTGTCCCAAGATTATAGTCCAGTCATATCAAAATCACAACAGTTGGAAAAAGTGTCTCTAACGTTGTCCTCTCAATCCAAGTGAACCAACCATATTTGGCAAGCGACCTGCTTAGGTAATGGGACTTGTTACCCATTAAGTCAAGTCACGAACCTACTGATCAATTTGCTAGTTGCAGGTGGCATCACTCGCCTCACAACTTACTCCTTACATTCCTAATTATTTGGTGATGAAACCTGAACAATCCCGATTGGTAAACCTGATAGTTAATCACTACTAGATGCCCCTATTTCATCGGCAACTCTGCCCAACAAGATACTAAGCTTTCATCCAGATTGATCCCAAACAGATCTGACCAGGCGAGTAACCTAAAATCCCCCAAACATAGTTACCCAAAATCAGTGTCAACCAATTTAAATTCACCTTGCATTAGGGAATTATCCCCTAGCAATTCATGGTAATCTAGACAGCTGAGAACATGGGCAAAAATCCCAAAACATCCCTCCTCTTGCCTAGATTTCCATCGAGAAAAGGACTGGGGTAGGATAATACTGCCTTGGACACTCAGTCAAATACTTCAGTTTGCAAGCGGAGTATGATCATCAATACTCAACGCTGCTTGAGGTGACCTTTGTCATGCAGCTATCTTCCTCTTCCTCCTCACTACTACCTACTAAGAGCGCATTCCCCAAAATCAACCGTCATACCAGGCTGATTGATTTACTATGACAATAATAATCCTGGGATCCAGTTTTCGCCCCATCAGGGCGTATGACCTGCTGTCATATTCAGGATTCTTGGTTTGGCATCCTCAACTTCCTGATTCTCTCCTCGTCCTAGACAGGAGACTCTTGCCATCAATGTCTATTCTGTGGCCCAATTAGGAATTCTCATCTATGTACGCTCTTGTTATTTTTCTTTTATAACTTCTTGGCTCATATTATTCTTAATTCTTCGCTGGAGAGCTTATCCCATTAATTTTGAGATTAATTATTTAAAATTAGAGCTTAATTGATTTCAGAGTGCATAATATGACTATAATATAAGTCTGACATCCCCTCTCTCATCCAGCTCATATGTCAAATTCCAAGTCATGGTACCAACAGCTACTCAAAAGTTTGTCTGATCAAGATATTTAGCTCTTCCAGCAGATGAGTTGGGCTGCGCAATGTTTCTCTAATCTACAGTTCTTCCAGGACTCATACTCCTATCCTGGCTCCAGTGGCTAGTCCTTCCATGGAATTATTGGAAACGATAACCAACCCATCTGAAACTAGGCTAGCAATCATCTTGAATGACTTTCAGCCAATCTTTCCTCTGTCATTGATTCCAGAGTTTGATTTCAAAACTCACCTGGATTTTTCTCTTTTCACAGATGCGCCGAACATCATCATTGATGCTCCTGAAATAATGCCCTTCACTCTTGATTGCTCCTTTCTTGCCAGGTCAGAATTGCTTCTGGAGTTCCTTTTCTGATAAGGTAATACTAAAATCCAGCTGTCTTGGCCATAAAACTCACCATCAGCAACAGCATTCATTTTGAGCTCCCCTACGCAGAATAGAGGGCCCAAGTCATTAAGTTTTATCCATAGCGCTGAATTCTTCCAACCTGAGAACATCCTAGATCGAGTATCATCACTTATGCTCTTCACTTTGCCAGCCATATTCTTCAAAGTTGGGCCATGAAGCTTCCAGCCTCTCACTGCTTCCATCACTCCTTCTGCTTCAGCTTCTAAGAAGCTCATAGTCATCACTTGCAGGATGCCATTTGCTCCTTGCACGACTATTTCATATCTGGCGCTTCCCATCGGTATCTTCCACTGATGGCTTTAATAGGGGCATGATTTGGCAACCCCCGTCTAGTATCCCTTGTTTGCTGCCAGCCCATATGTCCAGTGTTCTTGATGAAGCCCATCGGCAAGCACTTAAGTCTAATCTTCTGGCTCCAGTACAATATTGGGATTACTCAGGGTTATTTGCCAACTGCCTCTTCATATAATGTTGCTTCCCTCCCCACTCCAGAGTATTGCAATTGTCTTCTTCTGAATTCTCAATTTCCCTTCCCCTAGTCGTTTTCTTGCAGGGATCTGCGTCCACTAAAAGAACTTGGTTTCATGTAGGTCTATCCCTCGCTAGTGTCCGATCTCACATAGATTTTGACAGGTTATCCATTCCTACAACAATCCATCCTCCCTCCCCCAAGAGGTGACATAGACGGAATCATCCCTGAATCAAGGATAATCAAAAAAAAAAAATTACAAAAATATATCATTTTTATATGCTGTTTTAATAAAAGTTTTTCTAACATCTTTATCATTTTTTATTTTTTTTTCTTCTTTTTTCCATGGGAATTGACCTTGTTTCAGTTCAGAGGTCCATCTTACATATTTTTTCCCCAAACTGGATCCTAGGTACTTTTAGACCTACCAGTTTTCTATGGTTCAGAGTTCGTTTTTTGAACTTAATCATCTAAATTGGTTCAGAGGTCCTTTTTTGGACTTGAACTAATCATCAGAACATAACCAACTTAATGGTTCAGTGGTCCATTGGAAACTCTTATCTGTTTTTTTTACATGGATCCATCACTTTTCAAAGCACACCTTGGATTTATCGGGGCTTGTTCCCAACTTCTCCATCGACCATTCTCTGGAATAGCTCATTCACCTGCTGGTATACCAATTGGACCATTGGTCACCATGATAAGTCATCTGCATTCTGGTGAGAAGCCCCCACTTGGTGAACAATCTCATAATTGTAAGCCTGTAGCTTCAATGCCCATTGGTCCAGTCATCCTTCTGGATCTCTCAAATTGTGGAGCCAGCGCAATGAAGAATGGTTTGTCACCACTTTGAAGTGCATTTCATGGATGTACACCCAAAACTGTTTACAGGAGTAAATGGACACAAGGCATTCCTGCTAGGTCATGGTGTAGTACTCCCAGAGGCTGAGAGTGTCCAGCTCACATATGCCACCGGATGTTCATCCTCAAGTTCATCTACTTGGCTTAATATGGCGCAGATCACTTTCTGTGAAGCATTGGTTTGTATAATGAAATCTCAATTAAAAAGTCAGATATTTCAAAATTGGAATATATTTTATATATTGGCGTAGCTCATCGAAGGATTTCTGCACTTCTTCATTCCCTATGAATCCTTTCTTTGGATCCTTTAACAGATGGAATAAGGGCTCAGCAATTCAGGCAAAATCCCAAATAAATCTTCTATAGTATCTGACCATTGTAAGGAACACTTGGATGTCTTGGACACTCTTTGGCACAGCCATCCATTCTATGGCCTCGATCTTCTGGGCTTACAGCTGTAATCCACTAGAGTTGATCACAAATCCCAGATATTCCAACTCTTTCTTAAAGAAATGACACTTCCTTGGCTTAATCTTCTGGTTGGCCGCAGACAGTCTCTTGAATACTTCTTCCAAGTAGTGTAAATGGTTAGTAAACGTTCTACTGAACACATTTATTGTCCAAGTACACTAGGACGCATGACAACTTCAAGTCACTCAGTATAGTGTCCATAGCCCTCTGGAACGTTGCAGGCGCATTGCATAGACCCTGGGGCATCCTCGTCAGCTGGTCTAGCCCCTGCGCGGTAATAATCGTGCACTTTTCTTGATCTTCTCTTGGCAAATCAATTTGCCAATATCCCAATATTAGATCCATAGCGGTGAAATAGTTTGCTTCTCCCAATTGATGTAGCTCATTGTCAATTCTTGGTAGGGGATATATATCCTTTTTAATAATCTTATTCAGATTTTGGTAGTTTATCACCACCCAATTGGAGCCATCCTTTTTCTTCATGATAAGAATTGGACTAACCCAGTTACTTGAAGACGGAACTAGAAGACCATTCTTTACTAGTTTGCTGAATTCTACTTCCACTACTTCTTTAGCTGCCTTTGACTGTCAAATTGGTCTCATCCTGATTGGCAAATTTTCCCCAGTATCAACCTTGTGGATCACATCTCTCATGCATCCCTTCGTGGTCATCCTGGGCGAATACTTCCTAATACTTTTTGAACAAATCAAGCATCTCCTCTTGCTGTCCTTCCATCAGATCAGCGAGTTGCTCTCGATCATTCAATAGGTTGATACTCTCAGTTACCCCAGCTGGTAATCCCATCTCATTGAGGGGCCCAAAATCGTGGAATTTCCTCATTTTGGCCATTAGGATTAGATGAACTAATGTGATGATCTGATTCTCCTTGATCTTCATCGGTTTTTCACTTAAATTTGCTAGGAAAACTCGAATTCTCCAGGGCTTAGAAATACTATTCCAGGAGCCACCCAAGGCTCTACTCAGGGCTTCTTCCAGGGGCTTCCAACCTCCCCATACAGCAGCTCCAGTATCTCTAATGTCAACCCCATATACTATCATCTGTGATCCTGGCGGTATGATTTTTCATTCTTGATCCTCAGTGGAATTTCCCAGTTTTCTAGGATTTTCATCGGCATTTTTCATCACTTCTGGCCAACTAATTGGTATTAAATCTGGACAATTCCATCATTCTATGTCAAGTTGATTAAGCTTTTTCTTCAATTCAGTGGAGCTTCTCCATCCTTCTGATAGACCAATGGTAACGTCTGACCCAATATGGTCAATGTATTATCCTCTGAGCTACATTTAACTTCGTACTTCTGTAGAAATTCCATTCCAATCAGAATGTCATAGTTTTGGTTGGCCATAACTATTGCTGGCGCAGATACACCAAATATCCAAATTGAAGTGGTAAAGAGCTATACGCTTCGCATGAGATGGTGGTATTCAGCCCAGCTGTCCCATACTCCTTTTTGTGTTCTAAGTCAGGCGAGATCTTTATCCTTTATACCAGCTTGGTTGAGACAATGTTGATGGGCGCCCCCCTGTCAACAATCGCCCCCACCTGTACTCAATTCACTTTTATATCTATATATGTACACTTGGAGTATTGTAAGATAGTGTTTACTGAGTGTATAGCAGCGTTATCAGCTGAATCAAGGGTGTGAATGATTTTTGCCATAAAATCATGAAACTATTCCTTTATCACGCTGAGGGTGATCAACAGGTTTGCCTCATTTAATCATACTTTGGTCAATTCATTGGGATTATCTGTGGCTTGAATCTTGTCCACCAGCTGTTGGGCGTACGTCCAGAAAACTTTCTTGATTATCTCAGGATTGATTCTCTTCGCCTCAGATCTTGTTACCACGTTCACATCCAAATTGACCACTTGATACACTTGATTCTATACATCTTTGTCCACGAACAGATCACTGATGTCAATTTCCACATGCAAAGTATTGGGAGCAACAGGCTTCTCTGCAGCTCTAGACTGTTTCTCATCTTGGCCGCGGGCCCTTTTCCTGACTCCTTTGTGGCAGCAGACTCTTTTGCTTGATCACGTTGATTTGCTCCTTCAGCTTCTTGCAACCTACAGCGAAATGTCCCTTCCCTCTGCATTGGTTACAGACCTTCTCTTTCTTATTAATCCGTCTGAACTCTACAGGCTTATTCCCTAGCACGGTTTGGTTGTTCATTTCTTTAGCACCCTCATTCCCCTTCTTGGGATTTAAATTATGTACTGGGGTGGATTTGAAACTTCTGTTTGGGGCATCAAGGTTGCTCTCTAGATTTTTTAAATTATCTACCATCTGAGAGGCAGTAATTTCTGTCACAAATGCATAAGACTTCATTCAGTGCAAATCATGGTGGGGCCAAAGGGCTGCTTGTAATGCAATTCTGGGATTTAAGTCATCCAGTACCTTTGCTCTAACCAGAATTTGCGATTCCTGGTAGAAACAATCTGCGAAGCTTGCTAAAGATTCATCTTTATGGAACTGGATGCCCATCAGCTCTTGTTTATGTTTTGACATATGCATTGGGCTCCCAAATTCCTATATGATGGCTGCTTTGGCCTCTGCGTATACCAGCTGTCCCCCTCCAGGTGGGGCAAGACTAGGTTTTGGCAATCAGTGTCTAAGCAGTTCATCACCGTCAATGCCTTTTGATTATCGCCATATCCATATATAGTCATATCAAACTGTCAGAAAAATGCTGGGGTGTTATCCTGATGGAAAGTCAGCAATTTCAGTGCTGCTTTGAATTCCTCTGAGGTTTCTCTAGCCACCTCTCTTGGTTCAGTTACTCAGCTCACTTGAGGAGTGATTTAGGGTGTCATCTCCTAAATAGCAGTAAAAGCAGGTGGCATGTTTATTGGGGTATTCAACTTCCCAATTAGCATATGAGGAGTCATTTCTTTGGCATTGGTTGTTACATATGGCTGACAATCGCATTTGTGAATTTTTAGCTCCTTGTTTGTTTGATCAGTCGCTTGATATCAGCACTTAAATTTCTCAAATGAACGCAATCTGCTTCAAGCTCCATTTTCAGATATAAGACTTCTCAAATTAAGTCCCATTCTTTCTTCAATGACATTATTTTTAAGTAACTCATTCCCAAAACTCATGCTATTGTCAATCTTTTCCTCCAGCTTAACAACTGTTTTTTCCAAGGCTGAGAATTTTTGATGATCCGCTGAGTTTAGGGCGTTCTGATTAACGGTGTCTATCTCCATCCATAGTTTCTTAATTTGTCCTTATATGACATCCTTCTAAGTTCTTCTACTCAACTACACCCCTGTAGCGAGCACCACTTTGTAAAAAATTATGGGGATTGATTATTATTGGCCAATAACCCCTATAAGCTTATTAATTGCACAGGTTCAGTTTTTGTGAAATTTGGCCAAGGTGTATAATATTTTATATGTTTGATTGATAATACTATGACAACTATTAATCGTAAGAGAATGGAACTCTTAGATCTCAGGCCTACGTTCAGCCAGTATAATCCGCTTAGAATACTTATGATGTCTCAAAATAGGGATCTGTTCCCTTGTACCGTCTAACCTGATCTTCTCTTAGATTCCTGTTGACCATTTCTCCAGTTTGACACATAGTCAGCAGCAATCCCCAATTAGATTCCACTTCTTCTCTGGATCTCCACTCAGATCTTTATTTTTTTTCCTTAAAGTGTCTCCCAATTATCGCACACAGCAATAATATTCCTGAGAAAGAATAGAATAAAGGAAAGCTGATAAGGTGTACTAAGCTAGTATATCTACTGTATACTCTGTGTGTCCTCTATTATAAGTGAATTCTAGGGAATTTATAGTTGGGGATTTGGCGCCCAACCCTCAGTTAATACCACTTCAAGAAATTACATTCGTTGCCATTGAATCACCCTTCCTTGTCTCAGCAGTGATGGTATTCCCCATCATGGCTAGGATTCTGGCATTGGACATCCTCGAGACTTAAATATGGAAAGAGTCTGAAAGTGTGTCCCTAAAGTTTTTATCAATCCAACTGAACCAACCATATTTGGCAAGCGACCTGCTTATGTATTGGGACTTATTACCCATTAGGGCAGGTCAAGAACCAACTGATCAATTCACTAGTTGCAGGCGGCATCACTCACCTCACAACTTACTCCTTACATTCCCAATTAATTGGTGATAAAACCTGACCAATCCCAATTGGTACACCTGATAGTTAATCACAATCAGATGCCCCTATTTTGTCAGCAACTCTGCCCAACGAGATAACAAGCATTTCATCCGAATAAAAATCTTGATGGATCCAACCAGGCGAATACCCTAAAAACCCCAAACATAGTTACCCAAAATTAGTGTCAACCAATATCTCAATTCACCTTGCATAAGGGAATTATCCCCTAGCGCTTCCTGGTAATCTAGAAGGCTGGGAATATGGGAAATAATCCCAAAATTGGTTAAGTAAAGTTAAGCTTTTATGCCAATAAAGCACGATTAAACTAATTGCTAAATAGTGGTAAAATGCCTTGGTATTTGCTACCTTCATTCAAGAGGAGCGTGGGTTATCTTAATAAGACACTTTAGAGGATAGGCTGTATCAAAATAACTATGTCAGAAAGGCACTGTACATTAGCCAAGCTGAGTTACAGCGGGGAGCCTAATGTAATGTAGACCCTCTTTGGCCTCCTTGAAATTTCTGGTTAAGTGGTGGTGCAAGTCGAGGTGTAATGGGTGAAGATGTGAGGAACACAAAACCCTATATAATTCCCTAAAATATTATACAATAAAACAATTTTATTGTTTAGTTTAAAATAGCAAGCTTTTTATATTTAATAACTTTCTTTTGTTTAAGTTAATTCTCTTATGATCAGGAAGATCAGGGCAAGAAACCATTGTACAAAGAAATCTTCAGGAGATCTCAGCCTCAAGTCTATCTTTAAGGAGTTTACATCTTAAGGATCATCGCCATTAGGTTTATTGTCTTCATAAAATAGATGTTTAAAACTCTGACTTTAACCTCGGATGAAAATCCAGACATCTGAAATAGTCCAAAGCTTCAACAGTGGCACTCATAGCTGGAATGGAAGTTAGTGTTCATACCAAGCAGGTAACAACCCCAACCCTATCAATTATTCAGAACAATTAATGGGACTACTGGTAACACCAAGATGAACGTGTCCCAGATCAACTCAAATTATGTACCCATTATCACCTTCCCTGACAATCTCATTTCTCAAGAGGAACTGGAGCATCTAGAACATTAAATATTAAGAGTTTATCAAATGGGGTAAGGGCCTGCGGACAACAGAAGCATTTCCTTCTATCATCAATGAAAACAAGATTTTTTGTAGGCGAGATATCTGGATCACCACCAAATGAGCGAAGCTCAAATCAGACACGATTTAATTGGGATAGATATTATCGCTTTGTATCTAATAAAGTTTGTCCATCCTACCTCCAGAAACTTTCAAATGAACATCACCCACCATCATGTGGCCATCATCAAGTTGGTCAATCTTTCATGTGACTACAACCAATTGGCTAAGGTATTGAATGAGCTAGTGGAAGCTAACTTTGTTGAGGTCCGCTCTAGCCTGGAGGCAAATTATAAATTAGCCACTTGAGCAATAATAGAGTTGAAGAATTAGTGTAAGAATATAAATGATATATTTCTCCCTATCTTTGAAATTTTCTTGGAGGAAAGAGTACTTACTAAAGCTTGGGCCAATTGTGTAACCCAGATTTCTATGGTGTTTTAGAATTCATGAGACTTAGCCATGAAGGCAAGAGGAACAACTAAACAATAACAGTAAATTTCTTGATCTGTATCAAAGCTGAGCGCTCAGATTTCTAAGATGATGGAAAATTTATCAGAAAAAATCAATTCTTAGTGTACAAAAGTCGATGATCAACAGATGTAGAATAAGAAATTTCGAGACTCTTTTGATTGAATGATTTTTTCAGATCAATAATTTTAATGAGTATGTTATCTTTATCATTGAGTTAATCAAAGCTCTCCATGGGAACTGACCCGCTGTTAAAATTAAGGAAATAGATCATGTGGTTTCTATTCTGTAATTACAAACAACCAGCCTAGATAAAGAAATTGTGAAATTTAAACTGAAAATAAAATTTATCGACTGGGAAAATGAGATTAATTGTCAAATTGAATAATAAAACAATGGCCAATGCCAGTGCGCCATAAATGATTTGACTGGGAATACCTCTGAATACTATGAGGATGAAGCCTTAATTGTCACTAGTTAAATTGATGATGGTCTACGTTAACAGATGTTTAGCAATATGGATTCTTTGGCCAACCTAAGTTCCTCTACTCATGGTGCGGTGACTCAGCAATCCTAAGACACCCAGTTTAAGTCTGCAAATTAGCAATTGCGATCACCATGAGCAGGATAATGATAATTAAACTTCTTTAAACCTTCCATCTTTTAATAAAAATGGCAGCATGGTCACTTTTGTTGAAAAGATTTAAAATGGCCATGTATGAGCCAGTGATCACAGCAAAGCAGCTACTATTATCACCTTCTTAGATTAATAAAGTATCAAACTAAACATGCCGCACTTATACGAGAACCCTACATATGACAAAGTTAAAGAGGCTGTACTTCCCAAATTTAGAGGTCCATAAAGAATGTCAACCAAAAAGTCCAAATTCATGACAACTTTAAGAAGGATGAAATGATAGACAAATTTACAGTTTTATTCTACCACAAAGCTCAAATTCTCTTAGGCACGAAGGCCATGATCAACCTTTATGCCAAGATTGCATTGTAACATGAATGCAACCTTATCAAAATTTGATGAACACTTTATTGCCTGCCTTCATTCAGCCTTTGTAACATCTAAGTTGGTTGATTATCTACACAGATGCTCATAAAACTATGGCCCTCCCAATACTGGATATAAATCAGGACTTGCTGCACCTTCAGTAATCCCATTTAAAATAGCAAGAAACTTTTAGCAATCCGCCTGTCAAAACTGAGCAACCTAAAACCACCAAGGCACTCTGACCACTAAGCGAAATCATTTATTACAATTTTATTTATAAAGGGAACTATGCCTGCAGATTCTGCCAACGTAGTGCAAATGTAATAATCCTGTGCATCTCTCAGAGGAGGGAAAAGAGCAAGCACAATAGAAGTAGGATGCTCTATTATTCCAGAAACAAAGGTCCGACCTGACAAAAAGAGTGACATCAGTGAAGCCTTAATTACCAACGTCATGAACCCTATCATAGTGCCTTGTAAATCTCAACCAATGTTCTTTGATAATCCGCTCTCAAAAAATGTTGATATGCCTGAAGCAACTGAAGTAGTTAATAAACCGTATGTGCAGCAAATAATCGCGAATATACTGGCTTAAGGGCCAAGACTTACAGAAGATATTCCAAGTTAGAAGGGTGTTAACGTGGCCATGTCTATTAAAATGTCTTTACCAAATATCTTAGTATCAGAAAAACTTTGAGAAAACTCATAATTCTTTAAAATCTTCTCAGCCAATTTATTATAAACAAATGATTCTTATTACTCCAAGTGTACTAACATTAATACTTTGGTCAGCAAAATCAAGGTTGCATCTATTATTGATAGTGGAGAGCCTGTGAATATTTTCTCCACTGAGCTGGTCAAGAAGTTAAATTTCTCCTGAAATTGACCAAGATTAAGAATATGAGATTGCTGGCCTCAATAGAACTAAGCGTGAAGGGGCATACAGCAAATTGCTGCGAGATTTGGTGCTCTGGTAGTAGTGGAACCCACCATTGTGTTCCCAAATGCCAACTACAGTATAAAAATTCATAACCAGCTTTATAACAACCTATGGAATTTGTTTATATAAAAAAATTTTTCCGATATTGAGATAAACACTCCCAATTTATTTTTGTTGCACTAATACTAAGCCTACTATTGGTTTCTGTAGTTAAATTAACATATCTTATGCCGATGTAATAATGGCAATCAGCTACATTCAAAAGGTAAATCAAAGCTGACCTTTACCATAGGCTATAAATGAAATAATGCATTTTGCTAAGATTGAAAAAGTCATGTTGATAGCTCAGGCCATCAACTGGTAATGAGTACTTAGACTACATTGGACATCCCAAAAAGATTATAAGGGGAGGTTGTACCACATTAAAATTGTCCTTTGGTGGAACCCAGTGTGCGCCTGGAATATCTACACGTTACCAAAATGAAATTGACATCTTATTGGTGAATTTAACCAATCAAGATATTAAGGTCAAAAAGCATCAAGAGGGTGCCTTTGTAATCTGGTTCCAAAAAATGAATTAAAATGGGCTGATTCAATAAGCATTTATGTGATTTTAGATTACCTACTGAGGGAATATGGATGGATGCTGCAAATAACTAAGGTTTGCTTACTAGTTTATTGGAGCAACAAAAGGAATAAACCCTAGAATTATTTGAACAACACTGAAATTTTCAAAAATGATGACCACGATTTAAGTTGTACGAAAGGATTACAACACTTCAAATACACTGGGGATCACAAGCTCATTAGGATGAGGCCAAAAAGGCGTTCCTGAGCTAGTGATATATTAGTCAAGAAAGAGTTGGACAAGTTGTTAAAGTGCGGATGATTGTGCCTTCATAAAGCCATTGGCCAGCCCAGTGTTAATTGTGAAGAAATAAGATGGCAGCAACCACTTTGTACTCAAATTATTGCCCCCTATATTCCATTACAAAAAAGTAGTCATACACATTGCCTAATATTGATGATGCTTTAAAGCTTCTGGGAGGTGCAAAGTATTTTACCATGATGGATCTTTTCTTTGGATGCTGTCAAATCGATTTTCTTAGAGAGGATCAGGAGAAGTGCGCAATTATTGTGGCCCAAGGTCTATCTCAACCAACACGCATGCCACAAGGGCTGTGTAACACGCCAGCGACCTTTCAGCGCACATTGGATACCATTTTGGGGGATTCTAAATTATACTGTATAATGGTGTATCTGGATCATATCAATGTCTTATCAATAACTTTTTCAGAACACCTGAAGCACCATGAACATGTGATTATATGATTATTAAAGCCAACCTGAGGATAAATACCAAAAATTTCAATTCTTTAGAGCAGATGGAGTCTCTCAAATTTATTATTTATACTGAAGGCTTGCAGCCTCATCCTCAAAAGGTGGACGCAATTTACAACATGCAAGCTTCAACAAGTATAAGAGATGTCCAAGTGTTCCTAGGAATGGTGGGATATTATTAAAAATTTATTGAAGGGTTCATGATGATTGTCAAACCCTTATTCCACTTGCTGCAAGGAGGAGTTCATTTTTGTTGTTCAGCCAAATTTCAGAGGGCCTTTGTGTCATTAAAGACAGCGGTGAGCATGGCGTCTATCCTCCAAAATATGGATTAAATTTGTGATTCATCATACAAAAAGATGCCTCTTTTACAGCAATTGAGTGCGTATTATCTCAGATTGGGGACAAAGGGGAGGAGCAACTGTTCGCTTATTTCATCAGAATGCTGAATAAGCATGAGCGTAATTATACTGTGACCAAATGTGAATGTTTTGCTGTAATCTACGCTTGTAAATAATTCTGAGTGAACATTCATTGCACTAAAATTTTCAAGTAGTAATGGACCAAAACTCATACGTTGGCTTCTCATTTTGAAGGAGCCTAAAGGTCAGTTGACCCGCTGGTATTGAAAATTACAGACATATTGATTTTAGAAATAATCATAGATCAGGAGCTGCCCACCAGAATTTAAATGCACTATATTAACTACCAATTGTGTCTATCCTGAACAACTTAGCTGATGAGCTCTATAAAAAATTGATTAATTTAAATTATGAGGATGAGCCGCCTGAAGTAAAGAAGGCTTTTGAGAGATTATAAAGAGACACTGAATACTAGGGTGGAGTCATAACAAACTTAAGACCAATGGACAGAATAGAATTTTATAAAGCCTTCATAGTGGATGAATACTATTACCCAGATCCACAAGGCCGTTGGACATGGAGGGTTAACCAAGACGCTAGAATAATCTAGTCATATACTTCTGGGATCCATGTGATTTAATATTAAAGATGTGATAAAAAATGACATTCGTACCAAATCACAAAGCCTAAAAATTTGATTTTGTGAAATATCAAGTAAACTATTTTGATTAGGCCTATAATATGTATCAATTGATGTTGTCAGTCCCTTGTTCATAAATAGCTTGGTCAACAAAATTATTATTATTACTATTGACCATCTGATAAAATGTGTGGAATAAAAGCAATAGGAAAAGTTGAGGCCTTGACAACTGCTATGTTCATCATGGATTACATCGTCTACAAGCACAGATGTCCTAAGATGATCCTGAAAACAACGGAACTAATTTTACTGCATTTATGATGCAACGCATGGATGAGCTAATGTCTACTAAAGGAGTATTGTTGAAACCAAACCACCCTGAGACTAATGGAATGGTAGAATTAGTGAATGGCACTCTAGTCGGCATATTGCACAAAAATGCAGCCACGACGCTATCCCAATGGGCTACCTTCATTAGCGTTTCAGTGTTATCATATGAATAAGACATTATAGCAGCACTGGACGCTCTGCATTTTGACTTTTGTGTGGTAGACAGTCATTTCTACAGACTGTTGATAAAATCAGCACTCAATCCAACTGAGGCAGATAGCCCTATGAGTTATGTTTAACAACTGGCAAAGACATAGATTAAGATGCAGCCTAAGGCTAATCAGAACGTGATTAACAAAAAAACTAGTCAGAATATTTACTAAGTTTCATCTGAATTGCTGTGTCCATGTTCCAGGAAGGAGACTTGGTAGTATATTGTGACACCCATACCACGGGATGTGCGCAGAAGTTGGCCTCGCTTTGGAAAGGTCCTCTTGTCATATTGGAGAAATCTTCTGAAGATGTATATACTATCAAGAAAAAGGTGGTTGGGGTTTTAATTGGGTTCACGCTAAGTTCCTTTGTCCATATCCATTCGGAAAATATTTAAAATAATAAAAATATAATTATAATAAAAAAATTTTATAAAGTATAAAAATGAAAACCAGTAACAATTAATGAATATACAAACTTTTAATTCATATTTTTGGAAGCTTTGTCCTAGTTGGAGCTGGATAACCCTTTTCAGGAGGGGAGGAGATTGAGCATGCATGGATGTGGCCTAAAGAAGGGTTACTGTGGTTAAAACGTAAATTTCGTAAAGTCCCAACTGTCAGGACCTTACCAAAGATGTGCTAAACCTAAGAAGACTTGGCACCAGGACGTTGGCCTGGCTGACTAAGGAAGGTCATTGAATAAGGGAGCGGCCATTGGAATAGAATCTGGAACAGGTGAGAGAGGTTACACTCAGGGGAGAAAGCCGCGGAAAGGAAGATAAAATTGGCAAGAAGGCTTTGAGATTAATATAGACTGGGGGAAGAAATACTTTTGCTTAAAACATTTACAAACGGGCTATATCTAACACTCTGCACATATTGGACATGGTGTCCATGGTAAAGGCTGCTGAAGGGAATCAAACACATGTGCCAAGTAGAGTCATATGGGGAATATACCTTCCAGGCAGCACTGTTAGGCTTTTGCAAAGGGAATGGTGGATCAAAATGAGATAACAATCTTTTTAAAGCACTATCCTTGAGGCCAAACAGAACATAAAAGTTGGTATGAACTGTCGTTGGAGCATTAGAGCCTAGTAAATGAGCTATCTAAGAGTAGAGCCTGGTTGGCTTCAAATGATTTGACAAGGGCAATATTAGGCTCAGATCCAAGTGCAAAGTCATATATGCTTCCAAGAGTTTAGACACTAAGTCAATAGCAAAAAATAAAGTGGCTACACAGCCCGTGCAAGTTAAAGAGATAAGGATATATGAATGGAAGACTTGAAGCAGCAAAAAGGGAAGTCAGGAGAAGATCACTATCTGAAGAGAATTGATGCCAAACTAAAATTATATTTTAAATGTGCCATGAGCCACAAAGATTTATGGAGGCAGTCAAAGAAGGATTGTGTTTGATCCATTGGGAAGTTTGCTGGATGGGTATCAAAATCAATGGTACATACTTGAGTTCACTGAATACCAATTTCGTTACATTTGGCCTTAAAACAAAACTTTTAATGACTGTTGAGACATAACAATCTGAACTGACCCAAGAAAGTAAAGGCATAATGCCTGAGCTAACAAAGGCGCTCCACTTGTAGGAACTGAGTCTTTGAAAGACAAGTCTATCCTGGGCATAAAGACTGCTGAGATAGCCTTTGTACTTTAAAATTGCTTTGATTTGGATATCTTGATCAAGAAAGAAAGGAACCCTCCGCTTATATCCAGTCAAGGAGAGGGAAGTGCTAAATGATTGATTAGACCTGAATCATTAGATTTTAGATATAAGAGATAATAATATTAGTATATGCCATGCTTTTTTATCTTATTTCAATTATATTAGCATTTAATAAACAGTATAATCTAAGTACAATTAAACTTAGGATTGACGGCCTAGTTGTTTTTCTTATCATATTGGACTAAGAGCCTTGGATTGAGGGCTTTTTAAGTCATAATTAGCTTTTTTATGTCAATAAAACATTATTGAATTAATTGTTAATTATTGCTACAAACTGCCTTAATATGCTACCTTCATTCAAGAGGAGCGTGGGTTAGCCTTTTTAAGACATTTCAGAGGAGAGGGTGTCTTGAAATAATTATGTCAAAAATACACTGTCCACAAGGCCAAGCTTAATTATAATGTGACTCCTAATGTACTGTATACCCTCCAAGGCCTTCTTGCAATTTTTGGCTAAGTGGTGGTGCAAGTCGAGGTGTCATGGGTGAAGATGTGGGGAACATTGAACCCTATATAATTATCTAAAACCTTATACATCAAGAAAAAAGTCTAATTTTGTAGTTTGAAATATACAAGCTTTCTATATTTAATAACTTTCTTTTGTATCAGGTCATTAATTTACTTGTGATCAGGAAGATCAGGTCAGGAAGTCATTGTACAAGTAATCTTCAGGAGATTACAGCCTCAAGTCTTATCTTTGAGGTGTTTATAACTTGAGAATTATCACAAGATGGTCCATTATCCTCATAAAATAGACGAACAAAACTCTGAATTTAGTCCTAGAAGAACAAGAAATCTGAAGTGATCCAAAACTGCAACAATCAGTTCCCATCTGTCTTGTTTTATTCCTTGTAAACACTTTATGAACACCTACTCACATAAAATCCTTTACCCATATTTGGGTTTAGGTCCCCCAGTGGGCAGGTATTTTATAGTAATGGATGACATAGAACGATTATTTTTTAGCTTAAAACTTGGGCATTGTTGTTGGGTTAATGAATTGTCAGCTTATCAAAGACATATGTTCATTCATTTAAATTTTTTCACAAAAGCTTATAGAACTAGTTGCTAACTCATCCTAAAGTCCACCCTTCTTTTCAAGCCCCTTACCCTTTTGAAATTGTCACGCGCCTGACCTTGACTCTAATGAGTCTATTTCATAAAATAGAGCAAAATTGTACTCATTATATTCTTTGTACTCCTTGTCAAAAAATTACCACTGGGACATCCTTGTTCTAAGGCTGACATATAAATATGATTTTTCCCTATATTATATAATAAAATAAAAAAAAGTTGATGAATTTAAGTTGTAGATTTGAATACTCTCTGATGTAGATCAGCCTATAGCAGGGATTATAGGAAACAGATCTTGGAAAGCGTATCAAAGTCATAGGTCCAATTTGATTAAATGACTTCCAAGAGAGAACTCTTAAAGTGCAATAGTGTATGTATCCAGCTACTACATCATGGTGCTCATTAAAGGGGGGAAACGCTAAATTATCATTTTTAACAACAATATGGAGTCTAACGCAGGAGAAAAAGATACTCAAAATAATCAAGCCATCATGTTTCATATTAATCCGCTCAACCCTTCTCAGCTGGCCAAGCTATAATAGGATGATTTTACTCTCCCCAATTTAAAATGTTAAATTCTTACACCAAAACCCCCAACAGTTAAAAAGATTTTTCAAGTGTTGTTATGAAGATTCCATTTTTTTCCACAGATTGCTCAACTGTTAGATTTTAGGATTTGCTTGAGCTCACTGTTGCTTTTTTGTTCCTAAACGCCAACAATTAGGGGATGGACACCACTTATTTTAAAACTAATAATTTACTTATAATTTTTAAAAACTGGGCTTTTTATTTAATTTTATTAGTTGTGATGACGGGATGAAAAGTGAACCTTCTTAATAAACTTGATGCTAGTATACAAATGTCAAGGCTCAAAGTTTTTATTGCTTAGTAATATCTGAATTATGAAATATTAGGATTTGACCTCTTGGATCAATTGAGACTTGCCTCGCTTCAATGCAAGGGCAGATGAGGAAGTGAAAACTTGGAAGATGAACCCACGAGGAAGAATATTTATTTTTTATAATCCAATCTGAAGTTGGGAAAATAACTTCACCTTGCTTGACCCCTTACAAACCTATAAATGGGGCAAGTCTCACAGATGAATTATACTAAATTAGCTGTAGGCTGAGGAGGAGCCTCCAATGGACCCCCAGATTCTGCTGACAATAGGAGCAATCTGACCGCCTGAACTCGTAGTATTTGGCCAAGTTTAATGATATATATTATCCAATTCAAAAAGGTTCCACCAAGAATCAGCCAGGGTCTTTTGACCGATTTCGTCCATATTTTCATCCTTTTTTTGAACTGATACACTCTTACTACACAATTGGACTTGTAATTGTTTGACATTACCCCCTTCAAGAGTGTAAGGGGAATAGTAAAGTTGTGAGAATCAACCATGGACACAGTTCACAGTAACTCCATTAGCCAGGGATTTTATAGAGTACTCACCCCCTCACTTATAAGTAATTAAAAATGGGCCTTCCCAGATAGAACTGAGATTCTCACTATTTAGAGTGATTTGGTTGTGGTAATACAGTACCAAGTCAGATACTTGAAATGAAGGAAGAGGGTTCAGAGCTCATTTACAGCTTGGCATTCTTTGGTAACAATCTTTGCTAAATTAGTCATGGCCTCTGATCATAATTAGATGATGTGTTGAGACAACTTTTTCATGGCTTGATCAAGGTCAGTCCTTTCAGAGAAAAAATCCTTGCCTAATAATGCTGGCAACCCAGTTTCTCGCCCATATAACACATGGAAAGGGGACCTATTGATGATGAGATGTAAGCAAATACAGTAATCCATGAGAGCACTGGGTAAAATAAAGATCACAGTGGAGAGGGTCTGAAGTGGCTATTTTACGTAATATTGAGACCATGGTTCCATTGTATTTTTCTATATCACCATTTGTGGAAAGGTTATAGGGAGCTGAGAAGAGTTGTTGAGCTCCATGGAAGTGGCGAGGAGCTTCACAACATGGGAGTTAAAATTTTCTCCATTTTCACATAGGAGGACCTGGGGGCACTCATGCCAGGTGAAGATGTATGGGTTTAAAAAGGTGGTGTGGATTTAGAAGTCTAGCGGGAAGAGCAACAGCTTTAACCCATTTGGTGAAATAATCAATTCCGACCAAGATATTTTGATTGCCACCTGTTGTCTGAGGGAGAGGACCTATCACGTCCAAACTTATGGTTTGGAAGGGTTGTTAGGGTGTAGTCTGTTGATACTGATACCGGGCCTTATAGCTGGCTTGCTTTTTACAGGTCATACAGGCATCCAGTACTTATGCTATGGTATCCATGACGACTTCCCAGTAATACCGCTCTTTAATCCACTATTAGGTTTTTTCAGACTCTGCCATGGCCCATGATAGTGTGAGACTCCATAATCACAGGTACTTGCTCAGATGGCCAGAGTAGGGCAACCAGTTTACTCCTAAGTTCTTGTATAACTTCCCACTTTCCACCTTGGTGTTGTGGGAGTGCTGTTCTAGCATCTTTTGTACAGGTTCATCTTCATCCTCCCATGAATCAGGAGTCATGAGGAGGTCATACAATCTCTCTACTTCGCTATTGTCAAAGTATAGTATAGGCAGCCACGTCAACCCATCAACGTTCATATGGCCCATCCCAGCTTGATGCTCAACGGTCATATCACAGCATTGAAGCTTAAAACCCCAGTGAGCCAACCGCCCAGTTAGGTCCTTCATATTTTGCAACCACTTTAATGATGAGTGGTTAGTAACCACTTTAAATGAAGTCCCAAGTAAAAAAGGGCGATAGTATTTGACAGCAAATAAGATGGCAAGGCACTCCTTTTCAGTGACGCTGTAGTTGCGCCCAGCTTTTGAGAGCATCTTACTAAATAAGACACAGGATGATTGACCCCATTTTCATTCAACTGAGCCAAGATACACAGTGCATATAAAAAGTTCTGGGACTAACGTTTTAAAGACAAAACTTTACAAATAAATAAACTTTCTTTTATCATAATTTAACATACAACCTTTCCCTCTCTATACATATTTATATTACTAAAACAGTCTGTTAAAAGGTATGCACATAGTTCCTATTTTGTATAACCATGTTTAAACCAGCTGTCACATTATTCTGAATTGTCTCTACTTTATTAAAAGGATGAACCTTCAGTGCCACCTTCAGATTATAGAACAGAAAGAATTCAGATAGAGCCAAATCTGGTGAATAGGGTGGATAATTATAATCTGAAGGTGGCACTGAAGGTTCATCATTTTGATAAAAGTAGAGACAATTCAGAAGAATGTGACATCTGGTTTAAACATGGTTATACAAAATATGAACTATGTGCATACCTTTTAACAATAGTTTTAGCAATATAAATATGTATAGAGAGGGAAAGGTTGTACATTTAAATTATGATAAAAAAAGTATATTTATTTGTAGAGTTGTGTCTTTAAAACGTTAGTCCCAGAACTTTTTAAATGCACTTTGTAGCTCCAACAGCGTAATTGGAGGCGTCTGTGGACATGAAAGGCTTGCCATAGTAAGTTGATGGAGAATAGGCTTTATTTGCAGTAGCGCCTTCAGGGTCTCAAAAGCGGACTTTTTTTCAAAACCCCAATGGAATAGAGTGTTCTTAGCTAAGAGACGTACAAGAGGCTCACTAAGCTTGGTGAACTTAAGGATTAATTGATGGAAAAATCCCATCATGCCAAAAAATATCTGTATAT
Source organism: Massospora cicadina (assembly GCA_022478985.1). NCBI lineage: Eukaryota > Fungi > Entomophthoromycota > Entomophthoromycetes > Entomophthorales > Entomophthoraceae > Massospora > Massospora cicadina. The sequence goes on along the minus strand of JAKSZP010016077.1, from coordinate 84,528 downwards.
TGTGAAGGATTTTGGGCTTGGGCATATTAGATATTGCTTCCAAATTATCTTGAAGTGGTGGTATTCCATCTTGAGATATAGCGTGCCCAAGGAAATCCAACTTCTTTTGGAAGAAGCATATTTTGAGGGCTTCAGCATGTTGGATGCTCGCATTCATTGAAACAGTTCCTTCAGGTGTAAGAGGTGCTCTTTGAAGGTCTTGGAAAAAATGTGATGTCACTGAGATAGAAAATCCCACTGCTGAGCTTAAACTCCTAGAGAATATAATCATCACCCTCTTGAAAGTGGCAGGCGCTTTGCATAACCCCTGGGGTAGCTGAGTGTGTTGGAAAAGGCCCTCATTATAGATAAGGGCGCATTTCTCCTGGTCTGTGGAGAAAGGTCCATCTTCCAGTATTCACTAGCCAAGTCAATGGCAGAGAAGAACTTGAACCCATAGATTTGTGCCAGAGCGTCGTCAATTTGGGGGATTGGGTAGCTGTCATTCTTGGTGAGGTTATTCAGCTTAAGGTAGTCCATAACTACCCAATGACCTCATTTTTCTTCTTTATAAATAGAATAGGGGACGACCAATGGCTTTGTGAGGGCACCAAGAGCCAGCCTCCACCTATTGTTTTAACTCTGTCTGCATCTGTAGCTCTTCAACTTTTGATTTTCAGTAGGGCTTATCCAAAGGACGAGCATCCCCACGTCAATAGTGTGAGTGCAACCCTTCATGTGCCCATAGTCTGTATAAAATTAAGAGAAAATATCACTATAGAACACCAGTAAACTATGAGCTTTATTAAGCTCTGAAGGTGTTAGATTATCAGACTTATGAATGGTGGACAGAGCACATAATAAATTAATCAGCAAGTAGCTCCATCTCTGCCATAGACCTGATACAGTGAACTTGTTTAACGTCCTCAATAGGGATCAGCAGGCCTTTTTCAATTTCCTGACGCTTCTTGACAACCATGTCCTTGTTTGTTAAATTCCCCTAAAGAAGATTTATTGGTCGCTGATAAGCTGGGTTTAGGATACCCAGCAAAACCTGAGGTTCCAAAGGACTTATTCCATCAATCCTTTTTAAGTGCAGAAGACAGTTGCAGGGGATTTGCATAATAATTATGGTGTCTATCACCTTTTGTTACCCGCTTTGACTACCACCTCCTCTGACGCATACAATGGAATTCTCTCTGAGGCATCCATGGAGTCAGACAGATTTTTTGTCTTTTTGACCAATTGGTATAAATAAGAGTGAGGGCGGAGGAAGGTAATCAATGCCACATGTGTATTCTTTTTTCTTACGCTCATCGTTTGTAAAGACCAGGGGAACTTCATAAACTAGAAGGGAGAGGAATACATGTTTCATATAAATGATTCCATCATACTTAATTAAGGATTGATTGCAATTGAGTAAGTCTTGTACATTATTGTTATGATGTCACAGTGTGGGCAGACAGTAGGATTTTCCCAATTAGTTTGAGTAGTAAAGAGTAGCCTCCAATAGCTCGTGTGTTGTCGGGCCCAGAATTTCCAAACTTTTGCAAATAATCCAGGACAAGCGCCAACTTATTTTTGTTAGTGAGCTTTAAAAATACCACGTTAACTGAGGCACCCGTATCAAGGATGGCTATAACTTTCACTTTATTGATGACAACATCTACCTTTGTTATCATGCTACCAAAAGTAATGGGGGAGGGCGAGAACCTTCTCAAATGGAGAGTGGTGGCAAGCCGTTGAGCCATCACAGGTATTTATCTTTAATAGATTGAAGGCTTGAACCTGATGGGTAGATCGGATCACTGTACCAATGAACTGGTCTGCATCACTGGTGGTATTAATCACCTTTGAAAACCTCAACGATTGTTGTAGATAGGTGCATCAGGGTATCATGGCTATATCAATTCTTTCAGGCCTCAGCTATCTGGAACCTAAACTTCCATTGGTGCTCCCAACATAACAGCTTGCGTCTTCAACACCCCCTTCAGACTCGTCATCAGAGAATTGTCAATGCACTTCAATTAGTTACTCAGAGGGAGATGAGAAACTGGCTATATCTCCTCACAGGGGAGGACTTTTGGCGCTCATCTACCCTTTTGACTTTTGAAGGGAGCATCTTAGCTGCACCAATTTTTGGGGGAGGCGTTAACATTAAAATGATTTGTATTTTGCCTTAGAATGGATAGGTTTGTGTTGTCCCATGGCCATAGATTTTGGGCAAAGTAAAGCTGGAGGAGATGCTGATGGGGATAGAGGTAGTGTTTTAGTGGGATGTGACACTTCAGACACTTTGGAAGTCTGCTCTGAAGAAGGAGTGGAGCAAGGCAAAGTGAAAGATAACTTCGCCATTTGAGCTTTTGGAACAGAAGATGAAGTGGAGTGCTTACCTGTCACTGCGAGTACCCTCTGCATATCTTCACATTGGGGAGATGATCTCATGGTGGTAGCTAAGTGGGAGCAGATTTTAAAGGGGAAAATTCCATAGAAGATCTGGAGAGGTAATAGGAGATGGCTGTCTCAGAGCTCCTTGATTTTTATCATGTCCATAGAAGTCAACCACTGCTAGTAACGCCTCCATAATATCCCGTATATTTTTGAAGAAACGCCTTATGAAAGAAATATGCATCAATAAAGAGAGATGAGGCGCCAATCCAGCAAAAACAGCAGCAATAGTATCATCATGTGGGAGCATTTTAGCAACAAATAGAGGTTGAGCTTATCTTAAAAAGCGCTCAACAAAAGAAATAGTTAATATTCCCTCTAGTAAGCTAAGGCACATAAAGGCCTGTTTTTGCCGTTGTAAACTCTGAGTAGTCAAATTCATCAATAAGCTTTTGTTTAACCTCCGCCCAGGTTTTAAGTTTGGTCATATGGGGAACCATTTTCTCTTAAGCCATACTGTTAACTTTTGGCATATTTTCTTGATTCTGTCAAACGAGTTGCACAGGGTAAAACCCGCTGAGCAACGGTTGAGAAATATGAGGATCGCTGGACCTCTACAATTAATAACAAAAAAGACTTTATAAGGAGCTATTGCCCCAATGGTAACGCTTTATTTAATAAATAAACTAAGGGCTACATCTATTACTCTTTCTTACTCTTCTCTTTCTTCATAAAAACCCTCCTTCTTTGCACTCTCACACTCAACTATGAATCATTGGTATATCTCAGTGGGATCAACACGCTCTGCTTAGTAATTCCTTATTTGCTATGACCAAAAGGTTTCATTCAAACATTGATGGTTTGGAGGAATTCCTTCAATTAACTAAACCATAATAGCTTCTATTGAATCACTTCACCTCTACATAGTCTAGTGCTAAATCTTGAGGTTTGCTTCTAATATAAATTACAAACCGTCATAAACTATAACTTATTGTCCAGTCATATTGGACTCTTGACATTACTCCCCTTGACTGGAAAATAAGCTTCTATTGCTTGTTTGGCCAAAGGAATTTTCATGTACTCAGTTGATAATATGGCCACCCGCAAGTACCTTAATAGTATAGGCAACAACCTAGTCTTCTTAATTATCCAAAATGGTCCAATCTATCTTCTGGTAAGCTTGTTCCTTCTTTCAACCCATGTTGGTCATGGAAGAGAACAAAACCAAACACCCCAGTCTGGTGGAGTCTGCTGCATCTACATTGATTGGCCGCCTGATCCCAAATCTTCTTGACTAGACTAGTGGAATATGCTTCAGTTTAGAGTTTAATTATGTGTCTGTTAATGCAGACAAATAGCATTGGGGCTCGACTCCGCCTGTATCCTCCACAGAGGAATAAAGCAATGCCAGCAACGCTTGATGTCTTCCATAAAGTAGTTGGAAAGGACACTTGTTTGTTGCTGAGTGGTAGCTAATAAAGTAAGCGAAGACAGCAGTATATAAGGGGGTACTTCATTCTGAAGGTTGAGCATTTACAAGCTTATGTAGAATATTGACAAGGTTCTGTTGACCAGCTCTATCATTCCTTAGATTTGGTTAGTAGGGTGTTGTCAAGACCTCGCGGATTGCCATTATTTCGTTTAATTTGGGCTGGATATGTGATGTGACATTGGTTCCATTGTCCGTGAGAATAAATTTAAAGAAGCCATGTCGCTGTATGACACAATCCAGAATGAACTTAGCGGTGGTAACAGCCCTTACATCATTGATCACCCTGGCTTCCACCCATATTGTGAAAAGTCAATGGCTACAATTATATATTTGGAATAATTTGCGCCAGTCTGCAAAGGCCCCACCACATCCAGAGAAACTGTATTCCATGTTAAATGAGACTTAACCAGATGGTAGGTGGTCTTTCTGCGGAATGGTTTCTCCACTTGGCACTAGTGACAACAAGCAACCTTTTTTAAATTTTAAATTTTATTCGAGGTGGGCCGACCTGGGGATGGTACTGCACTAATTAGGGAAGTGAAGAAAATGGGAAAGGAGGATAAAAACCTGGAAAACCTCCATGCGCGGCGTATGATAGGCCAGGAACTACATGGACCGCCTTTGCTATTCACTATCTCGGTTCAGGGCATTGGCGCGCAAAACTAACACAGTCAAAATCGTCCCCTACTCAAAGTCCATTACCAGGATCAAACTTGGGAGGCAGGACAACAAGCAACCTTTTCAAACACATCATAGTGAATACTCTCCTAATAGTAGTGGGGTCGCAAGAACTCCAGCATCTTTTGCAACTTTTCATGACCTACAGCTCTATAAGCATTTATAATATTTGCAGGTCTAGTGGAAGATTTGGGTAACTCAATGTCAAGTCACCAATCCGCTTTTTACAGTTCCCCATTATGCACAAAGTTATCCCATTGCAGCCTAACTAACAGTTTGATCACCTGTGGTGGCTCATTGTGATATTTGCCCGCAATCATCTTTTCCTACATTATGTCTTCAAAATATGCTGTAATTGCAACTGTTGGTAATCTTGAAAGACAGTCAACATTATATTGTTTGCCCCTGAGAGGTGTATAACCTCAAAAATATATGCTTTGATCTTCAAGGCCATTGTGCGAGCCATCTATAGGTTCATGGAGATTCTGAATCCAATGCAAGTATGTGAAATCTGTTACTACTTTAAAATCACTCCATGAAAGTATACATGGAATTGTTTATATGCGTATATTACCTCTAAGTACTCCCACTCTGTCAAGGTGTAGTTTTGTTCAGGAACTTTTAATCTTTGGCTACAATGTGCCAGGGGATGCTCCACATTGTCATCATCCTTTTGGGATAGCATTGCCCCTACGGCGGAAAGGGAAGCATCAGTTTTTACAACAAATTCCTTTTTGAAATTAGTGTATTGTTAAATGGGCGTGCTAGCTAACGCGGTTCATAGAAAATCAAAAGAATTTGCCATCATTCCGTCAAGTAAAGGTGACAGTTTTTTCTTCAATAGCTCAAAGAGGTGAGCCCCAATACAGCTGAAGCTGGGATTGAACCACTTGGTAGTAGCTGACCATCCCCAAAAACACCTTAATAGCGCGCTTTTTACCTGTCTGAGTCATCGTGCATATAGCTTCCACCTTTTTCAGTTGAGTACTAAGCCTTATGGAGTCTACCACAAACTTGAGTTAATCCAACTGCTCCTTAAAATTAGCACATTTGGGGATTAATTTTGATGTTAGATTCAGTGAGTCGGTGGAGCAATGCTTTAAGTGATCAAGATGATCTGTGAACGTCCATGAGAAAACATTAATATTTTCAAAGTAGTTAGAACGCAAGACAGCCTTAGTTCACCCAAAATAGTGTCCATAGCCTGATGAATGTAGCTCGGCCGATGCACAAACAGTGTTGCATACGAGTTGGCTGGAACAACCCTTTTGAGGTGATTATAACGCACTTCTCTTGGTTCTGCCACTGGAAACTTGATTTGCCAGTACACCAATATCAAGTCCATAGAGAAGAAATATTTGACACCACCAAGCTGATCCAACGCATCATTGATTTGCAGAAGCAGGCATGCTTCTAAATTGTAATGATGTTCACCACCTGATAGTTGATTACTACTAGATTAGAGACATCTGTAAGCCCAGGGGAACGTCACCTTTACGTGGATTGGGCGATTTTCCCAATCCTGAATAAGAAGGTTCCCAAGAGGGCAGCTGTACCCCTCATTACCCAGGGCGACCTCGCCCATGTGGTAGATGAGCGCTGGGTAGCAGCGCTCCCTCTGAAGGTTCCTTCCCCAGTCCCTGCGATTTCCTCTGCCGAACTAGTTCGCCATATTGAGGAAATCTGTGCCAAGATCATTGGTAACTATCTTCCTAACAAGCAGGAGGGACTTTACAAAACCAATGACATCAAATTCTCAGAAACAAAGCTGAAATGACCAAATTCTCTGGGAATAAAGTACAACGGGCGGAAAACTAATATTTGAAAAAAGACAACTAGCGAATTATCGGCTGGAATTGCAGACAACATCAAGCGTTACATATTACAATTGCCAATGCCAAAGTTTCCTTAGAATTGTTAGGGAAAATCCCCAATGAGCAAAAAACCTAGTTCAAGAAATGGGATTTGTACCTGATATAACTCATTTGGCCAAATGAACGCCCCAGCGACTGGGAATGGGTGGGTTGGTCATCCCAAACCCGTTTTCAACCAATTGGGACCGCCCCTATGTGGTGTGGCCCTATGGAATCTACATTGCCCAATGGGCCAGATGCTGTTGCACCATCCAATGTAAACAAAGTTGAGCCTCAGTCCAGGAGTTTGTGGACAAACCAATAGTGACTTGGCCTTCCACCAAAGCCTTTGATGTTGGTTCTAATTAGATTATCCTCCCATTCCCCAAAAATTACTGGGTTAGTTCGAATTTCAGGGCCCCAATCCCATCTTTGACCTACTACCAATTGAACAATATTTAATCAGTTGCATCCTATTGAGAAAATTGTTGGTCAGTTTTCTTTATTTATCTTTTCAAAAAAAATTTGTCCAATCCCAGTGTCTATTCTTAAAACTAAACCGCACTTTCCGCCTGTATTTCAACAACCCTCAGGTGGTCAGGGCCGTGTTCACCTGGTACTTTGCTAGGTGCCTATACATAATTATGGCTCATGGGCACTCAATGGCGAAATACCTTCCTGTTTTCATAACTTTCATACCAGCAGCAGTGCCACTAGCACTTGGGTTTGCTATTTGAGAGTTTTGGCACTAAAACTAGGGCCAGTCAAAAAATACCTTGCTGTTTGCTTGACATAATTAACCAATCATCATTCTTTACTATTTCTGCCCTTCTCATTGAGATGGGCATAGCAATGGTCCTTCTCTCTCAACTGGATAAGGTTGTGAAGTAAATTTACTATGGCCACAATAGCCTAGTTCCTCTCAAATTTTTAATCTTACCCTTCCAAATGGAATCTCCCTGGTAGGAGCCGCTGAGGTGGCCTTGATGTCAAATTCCAGCTCCAAATCATTGTCCAAATCACATTCCATAGTTGTAGCGGCCATTGTGCCCATGTCAGTATATTCTGGCATTCCGACTTATTAAGTGTCTGCTCCTGTTGCAAATCTAGCGGTTTCCCCAAATTCTAGTACCATCTCTTCCTTATCTACAGACTCAAACATAATTGCCAATAAAGGGAATTTTACCCTCTTATTTATCGCCCATGAAAATAAGTATCAGAGCTCACCATGTGTCCTTTAATACTTTTGTTGGATACTGGAGAAGCGGGTAACTTTGTGAGTGTAAAGCTAGCCCAACTGCTGGAGCTTAACCTGGACTCAGGCCCTTTGGTGATGGTTGCTTCATCAGCTTCCCAGCCTTCATATGTAGTCCGGCATCCAGTACCTTTCTCAATTCATCAGTTTAGCTTTTGCGATTGGTTCTCTGCAACGCCAAACCTGGTGTTTCCAGTAATACTGAGGGGTAGGTTGGTGGCACCAACAACATGTTAGAATTCGCCTGGAGACTAATATGTTGTCATTCGCTAATGATCAAATGGATATGTAATTTCTTTTAGTCAATACCCTTAAGTAAACTCAAGTCTGCAGCTCCAACACGTCTCTCATTACCCTTGTAGGCTTCCATTAGATTTTCCTGAAGAATTGATGCACTATCAAATTATCTTCAATACCAAGAAGTCAGACTGTGTTCCCTCTCACATTAAGTTTGACTTAGGATTCCAAACAAAAGCAGTTGGCGAATATCAACTGTCCCTTACATCAACACACAGTGGAGTAGGAGGCTTCTCTTAATTTTTTGTTAGACGATATGCTTAAGAAAGGGTGGTTATTTAAAGAGACATCACCAGTTGCTTCTCCCATCGTTTTTGCCAAGAAGGCAGATGGTTCCCCTTATCCCTGCATGGATTATGGTCAACTAAATATAATTACAGTGCACAATCCCTACCCTTTTCCCCTGAAGCAAACCATCAGTCAAGAAATTGCAAAGTCTCGTGTGTTCTTTAAGCTTGATTTTGTTAATGCCTTTAACCAAATATGGGCGATGGAAGGTCAAGAGTGGCTTACCACAATCTGAACGAATCGAGGTAGTTTTCAAATTTTGTGTAATGGCCTTCAGGTTGAAGAATGCGCCAGCCACATTCCAAAGAATGATTGATAGTGTACTGGGTGACCTACAATTTACTTTCCTGGTCACGTATATTAATGACATTTTGGTTCACTTTCCTAATTCAAAACAAAACGCAAAGACTTGAAAGCAGTAGTGGCTGCTTTGCACAAGGCGGGCCTGTTTGTTAAGCCTTCAAAATGCTAAGTTTTATAGGGAAGAAGTTACCTTTCTCAGAAACCTTATTCTAAATAATGGTTATGTGATTCCCCACATCAAGTTGGATGCCGTTCATGAATGGCCAACTCCAACAACCCAAAAACAATTAGGGAGTTTCTTGGCTACTATCATTTTCCTAAAGAAATTTTCCCCAGCTCTTTCCCAGTTAGCCGCTCCACTTCACCCCTCATGGTTAAGAATGTTCCCTTTTGTTGGATACCTGAGTGCCAGCAGGCGTTTGAGTCAAATAAAGAGGTGTTCTTATCACCCCCATCCTGAAACATTCTGACCCTACAAAGCCATATATCGTTGCTTGCAATGCTTCAGCTGTTGCAGTGGGGGCTGTTCTGCTCCAGGAGCATGATGGTTTAGAACATCCAGTCGCTTACTTTTCCCAAAAGTTCTACTATACTGAGAAAGCCTGGGCTATCTATGATTAGGAGTTGGCAGCTGTAACATGAGCTTTTACTCATTGGCGGTATATGTTACAATGCGCTCAGCATGAGTTGAGGTGCGTACGGATCCCCAAGCTCTTCTGTATTTTTACAAACCACAGAAATTGGCACATAGGCAATCTCGCACCTATCAGGATTTGTGCAATTTCTATTTTTAAATATGAATTCATTAAAGGTTCATTAAATGTGCTCTGACTTCCTTAGCCACAACCCAGCTCATTGCCCCTCGGACTCAGATGAAGTGGACCTGGTTACCATGATTCCCACCATTCAAATTTTAACTATTATTCCGCCCATGGTCTCATCATTCAACTTAGCTACTGACAAACCTCTTATTTTACAGGTTTTGCAGCTCAAATGACCTGCCCCAAAGGATTGGAGTTATTAGACCAATTGTCTTTTCAAACTAACAAACATTCCAAAAATTCCTTGATGGAGGGTCTCATTTATTTTTGATCGCAGGTTTGCTTCTCCTCACTTTAGAGCTGAGGTGTTTTGGGCGTATCACGACCCTCCCACAATCAGACATCTGGGCAATAAGAAATGTACCAATTTGATTAAGTGGACTTATAATTAAGCGGGTCTATCAAAAGAAGTATTGGCCTGGCTCACTGACTGTGTTACTTGTGCATGGGCCAAGTCAGATTAATAAGTAATAAATGGTCTTCTTCATCCTTTACAACAGGCGGAGGATCCATGGACATCGGTGTCCATGAATTTAATTGTTGAACTTCCCTTTTCTGATGGGTTTACAGCGGTGATAGTGGTGGTCAATTGTTTTACTAAATTTTCCCTATTTATTTCATGCTCTTCTGTGATTACGTCAGAATAAACTGCTCGTCTCATCATGCACCATGTATTACTATGTTTGGTCTTCTGCAGGAGATCATCAGTGACTGTGGTGCCCAGTTTACAGCGCGGTTCTGGAATGAGCTCTTATCCATCTTAAAATTTACTTCCTGCCATTCCACAGCATATCATTCCCAGTTCAATGGATAAACTGAGCGGGTTAACCAAAACTTGGAGCAGTACTTGCGCTGTTATGCTGCGGCCACACAGGCTACCTGGGCCACTAACCTCCCCCTTTCTCAATTTGCCTAAAACAACATAATTTATGCCTTTACAGGATTTTTTCCCTATAAATCGCCGTTGGGGTATAATCCCTTATTTTTTGTTGGTCCCTTCTTGCGTCCAAAGGTCCCATCTGCCGCAGATCATGCTGATCACATTCAGGATATCCAGTCCTTAGTGCAGGAGCATCTCACTAAAGCTATCAATGATTACAAGCGGTTTGTGGATCGCAAACGGCTTCCTGGCCATGACATAGTGGTGGGAATATATGTCAGGTTTGATATGCGCCATTTGCGGATGCAGGTACCTTCCCAAAATTTTGCAAGCAAACGTTTGGGTCCCCACTTGGTGGATAAAGACTTGGACAATAGTGCTTTCCAGTTAAAGTTGCCAGCTCATATGAAACAGCACCCCATCTTCCATGTATCTCAGTTGTCCCATTCAAGGGGACTGTTCAAAGAACCCCAAGCCGATATTAATTGAGGATGTGGGGGAGATTAATGTGGAAAGCATTTTAGCGTCCCACAAATATCAAAGGTCATTTCAGTATCTCGTCGCCTAGAAGGGCTATTTGGCCTATGAGAACAGTTGAGTCAATGCCCGCAATTGTGCAAACTGCATGGAACTTGTCAAGGCATTTCATGAGTCCCATCCCAATGCTCCCCATCCCCCCAAAAAAAGTTTCAACTTTGATGGCGATCAAGTTGTCCAAGGCACACAAAAAATTAGCCCTTATGAAGTTTCCTGGAAGAGGTGCACCTCCTTTAGCAAAAGGAAGGGTAATGTAAGTCCTGAGGAACTTCCCCTTTGTGTGGATTGGGCAATTTTCCATTATTAAATAAGAAGGGCCCCAAGAGGGCTGTACCCCTCGTCACCCAGGGCAACATCACCCATGTGGTAGACAAGTGCTAGGTAAAAGCGCTCCCTCTGAAGAATCCTTCCACCGTCCCTAAGCTTGCCTCCACTGAACTAGTTCGCCGTATTGAGGGAATCTGCACTGAAACCATTGGTAACCATCTTCCTCACAAGCAGGAGGGACTTTACAAAACTGTTGGCGTCGAATCCTCATAATTGGAGCCAAAATGTATTAATTTAATGGGAATAAAGTCCAACGGGCGGAAAACTAATAATTAAAATATTACAACTAATGAATTATTGACTAGAATTGCAGATGACATCGAGTCATCAAGTGGTTTGGTCGCCAATGCCATAGTTTCCTCAAAATTGTTAGGGACAATCCCCAATGAGCAAAATCTCCTAGTTCAAGAATTGGGATTTGTACCTGATGCAACTCATTTGTTCAAATGGACGCCCCAGCGACTGGGCATGGGTGGGTTGATTATCCCAAACCCGTTTCCAACCAACTGGGACCGCCCCTATGTGGGGTGGCCCTGAGGAACTAGCATTGCCCAATGGGCCAGATGCTGTTGCACCATCCAATGTAAACGTAGTTGAGCCTCAGTCCAGGCGTTTGTGGACAAACCAATAGTGACTTGGCCTGCCACCAAATCCTTTGATGTTGGTTCTAATTAGATTTATCCTCCCTATTCCCCAAAAATTTACTGGGTTAGTTCGAATTTCAGGGCCCTAATCCCAGCTTTGACCTACTACCAATTGAACAAAATTTAATCATTTACATCCTACTGAGAACATTTTTTGGTCAATTTTCTTTATTATCTTTCCAAAAAAACCTTTATCCAATCCCAGTGTTTATTCTTAAAACTAAACCGCCCTTTTCGCCTGTATTTCAACAACCCACGGGTATTCATGGCCGTGTTCACCTGGTACTTTGCTAGGTGCCTATACATAATTATGGCTCATGGGCACTCAATGGGGAAGTACCTTCCTGGTTTCATAACTGTCATACCAGAAGCAGTGCCACTAGCATTTGGGTTTGCCGTTTGGGTGTTTTGGCACTTAAACTGGCAGGCCTGTTTAAAAATAACTTGCCGTTTGCCTGAAACCATCTTTCTTTTTAATGATTAACACCTGGGACGCCCAGGGACTCTTTGATGGCTCTAACATTCCCTATTTAACCATTTTGTCTATCTCAGCAGATAAAACTTCTTCTGCTACCATGGAGTGACGGATAGGCTTTGACCAAATAGGAAGGTGGTCCCCATGTCCAATCAATGCACAATCCTGCGTGTACATCCCAAGTCATAGTCATTAGATGCAAAGATGATTTGGTATTTGCAAACAGATTAGTACCTTGTCATTCTGATCTATGAAAGTCCAGTTAGAGCCTCCTGGAACCACAGTCATTACACTAGATGAGGCTTTAATGGTAACCTGAGATCATCTCATGAACCAAAGTCATATATCCGGTGAACCTCATCAATAAAAACCAGATGAAGATAAGCCACCACTTGATGCCTTTGCACCTTCATAGATTCCTTCTTCAGGTTGACTATCAACACCTTCACTTCCCCCTGCCCTGGTAACAGGAGCCCAGGTACATGTGGTTTGAGCTGCAATTGCTGATAGGGTCCCATAATCTCACCATATAGACCTTCTGGGATATCTATTTCGAGCTCCATCCTTAAAATGACCAGATGCCCAGAATATATGCTTAAAGAACTTGCTGATCTCAGCGGATTACCATTGTACTCATAAAAGTGATTAGGAAGCGCTTGAGTCCTCTGCTTCATCTGCTGATATTAAACAGGAATCGCCCCATGACTGTATGTGAGATTTATTTGGCTGGAGTGGGTGGAGTCTTTTGAGATTACGCTAAAGGTAAAGTAAATGGGGATCTGTTGGACTAGAATGATAATGATTTCTTCTGCCATATTGACCACAGCCCCAAATTGCCTCATGAATGCAGTTATGATTAGCATGTCATAATTGTTATTAGGTAAAACCATGGTAGGAGCAGATGCCCCAACTGGCCTGAACCTCAAAGGCAGCGTGCTGTAACTGCCCTCTGACACAGTGCTTTGAGCCCCTGTAGTACCATAAACTACACGGTGTTCCACATCAGGCTTCAGCATAAGCTTAGCTATGAGTTTGTTAAAAAATTATATTGATGGGAGCACCAGTTTTGATAATCAACCTAATTTTGATATTTTGTAAAAAAATAACAGTATGTAAACTCTGAATAAAAAGAACCTTTGGAGCTTATTACATAAACATCCAAGGGCTTTTGGTAATTCAGAAAAGTGAGAGTACCAGCGCTGATTTGTGGATATTCCTAGCAATTTTCTCTACTGGAATCTCCACTTCAACCCCTCTAAATCTGCGACATGTTTTAGAGGTTTACCACTAACTGTAACATTCCGCTCAAGGGTTTTTCAGATGTATGGATCTTTCACTCTCAGCGGAACTCCATTTCTGCATTATTGGGGTCTCTTCCTCAGCTTGAGGCCAATATGTCATAAGAGATCTGTTGATACAATAAATCATCAGATTGAGTCCTGAAGCCAACCTCAAGCGACTTTTGGGAATCCTCAGGGACAATTAGATTTGAGTTAGTGGAAGTAGAGCGTCACATCTCTGCTAAGCTTGCCCTTTTCTTTGTTCATTTGGGGCAACTGATACCGAATGGACATCCATTTTCCCTGGACAGCTAGCCGCATAATGGCCTCATTGGTCACACAAGAAACAAGCATTAGTAAACGGCACACATCTTTGCATTAACCCTAAGACTCAGGTCTGAAATTAAACTATGGATCATAATGTGTCCGAGGGAGAACTGGCTGAGTAAAATGGGGGCGGAAAGGACTCGCCAGAGCACCAAGTAAACGAGTATTCCCTATTGAATTGTAATCAAGTCGTTGTTGTCCCATATCCAAATGGGATTCAGTAGCATTTTCAGGGGCTTTCCATTACATATTGGAGCACTAAAAGTGAAATATATATGGAGCAAATGACTAACAATTTTTAATAGCTCCGCATCCTCCTGAAATTGTAGGTCATAGCATTATACAGTTCTTGATATGGCTTAACAGCCTCCATAATTGCTATGTCCACCTCCTCATTAGTTAAGATATTTGCTCCCAACAACACATGAGCCTTAGATGTGAAATACTCCACAAACTCCACCAAGGACTCATCTTTGTGAAAAACTATTGTCAAAAACTCTGCCTTGCGCTGAGCCATTTTCACCTTGCCCCCAAAATGATGGATCACTCTCCTTCACCTCTGGGAAGGTTACAGTACTATTTGCAAGGTAACATTTGACCTGGTCAGCGTTTGCAACGTCCAAAGTGGATAACAACAGTTTGGCTTTCCGCCAATCAGAAGCCCCCTCCACTGCAAGTTCAAACCGCTTAAAGAATCCAAGTATCTTTCCATTGCAGTTAAATTGGGGTACTGGTCAGCGCAGACCCCTTCCTTCCAAGCACAACTATTCCATTTGCACTTTGCGGTATAGCCGCTCTGCAGTGTCTAACAAGTGGTCAGCAAGTTGGTTGGGTTTGGCCTCCACCAGGTGCAGTTGGTGGAAGGCCCTTGAGAGCTGCTTGATATACTTTTAATTTCTTGAAAAAGCAATCTTTGAGCCTGGAGTAGTAAATCCAAGGCAAGCTTCAGATCCATGTATTAAAATAACTAAATGAACTTAGGTAGCACCTTGTCAAGTTGAGCCAGTTGTGCCATGGCGTTGGCAAGTATAAACTTTTATTAAGAAGATGATCAATGGGCCCCTGTAGTGAGCTCCATTGTTAACTTTTGCCTGAATTGCTTGATTCCGCCAAATGAGTTGCACAGGGTAAGCCCCACTAAGCAATGGATGAGCAATACAAGGATTGCTGGCCCTATATAATTAATAACAAGAAAATTTATACTGAGCTATTTTCCCAATGATAACATTTTATTTTATAATAAACTACAAGCTACATCCGTTACTTTTCATACTCTTCTCTTTCTTTATAAAAAGCCCTCCTCCTTCTCACTCTCATGCTCAACTATTGACTCTCGGTATACCTCAGTGGATTCAACATGCTCCACTTAGTATTCCATATTTGCTACAACCACTTAAATGTTTCATTCAATCATTGAGGCTTTGGCAGAATTCCCTCAATTTGCTGAACCATAATTGTTTTGATCAATTAACTATGCCTCAACATAAGCTTTTGTTCAATCTTGAGGCTAGCTTCAAATCTAAATTAAGATCCGCCAGAACTATAACTTATTATCCAGTGAGCATCAACTTGCTCAATATGTTCAGGCGATGGCACCGCTGGCCTCATAAACAAAGAAAACCCATAGCTATATCTCATTATTCCCCATGTCGCTGATGCTCCCACCCCAATGCTGTCCACCCTGGTCTGCCAGCTAAAGCGGGCGCTGGACAAAAGTTTCCCAAAAGTATACTCACCATCTGATATGGTTTCCTAGGCTGATAACTTAGGGGCTATTTTAGGAATTTTTTTATTTACCATAATCCCTTTGTTTTGCTCACTTGAAAATAAAGATGCGTGGCGGCTCCACCTTTTGGTTGGGCACCACTAGTGCTAAAAAATAACTCATTATCCAGTCTATTGGAATCTTACACATATGACTCAAGCAGGGAAGAAAAATACTTGGTTTTTTGATGGTCAACGCTCCTTCCATCACTGATTCATAAACGAACAGGAAGGAGGCAATACTAATTTAACTAGGTGTGAACTTGTCTCTGATCAGAGATTTGAGGATAATAGGGAGGGCCCATAAGGGCTTAGTTAAGTGTGCTGCACAAGTCTTTTATGGTAAGACAAAGCACTGGCTAGTTGTTGCTCTAAAGCATCTAGTATTGGTTCTGGCACTGTTGTCATTTTTAAACAAGATTTTTGTGTTGTAAAGGTTCCCCTGTAGTGAGCACCACTTAATTAAATTTTAAAATTTATTGAGCTCGCTGGTGCTTCTTTGTTTTAAACTCCAACAATTAGGGGATGGATACCACTTATTTTAAAACTAATCAAATACCTATTAAAATCCCAAATTGGGTTTTATTTAATTTCACTAGTTGTGATGACGGGATAAAAAGTGAACCCTCTTAATAAAGTGATGCTAGTATATAAATGTTAAACTCAAATTTTGGATTTCTTAGCAGCACCCAAATTAGAGAATATTGGTATTTGACCTATCAGATTAGTTAAGGCTTCACCTTGCTTTAATGCAAGGGCAGATGGGGATGTGACAACTGGGAAGATGAACCCGTGAGGAAGGGATTTTATATATTTAGTCAAAAAGAAGGCGGAGAAATATTTTCACCCTGGTGGACCCCTTCTGACCCTATAAAAAGGGGCAGTCTGTGAGGTAGATTGTACTAAATTAGCTTTGTCCTGGAGAAGAGCCTCCAATGGACTCCCAAGTTCAGCCAACGATTTAAGCAATCTAACCGCCCAAACTCATGGTATTTAGCCAAGTTTATTAATAAATTTATTTCGTAAATTAAAAAGTTCCACTGAGAATCTGCCAGGGTCTTTTGGCTGATTTTAACCATATTTTACCCTTGCTTCAAACCAATAAATTCTGACTACACAATCAGACTTTTAATTGTCTGACACCAACCTCCCATTTGCTCTATTCTACCGCCTAAACAACCAAGTCTAGAATTAGCAATAATTTAAACGTTTGAATTGCATGAGCTATAGTCAAGAGCTCTCTTTCCTAAGCAGCATCAAAAAACTAGATCAATACATTATTAGATACTTGCAACCCACAGTATGAAATTCCCAGATGGCTATAGTCTATCATAATGATTTAGTTATATAGGTATTCCAACAAATTCAGAAGACTGTGTATGCTATGCACTTCTGCACAATCAGCTATAGAATAGTCAACAAAAAGTACAACTGGCTGCTGAATAAAACCACAATCTCAGCCACCAACTTTTTACAGCGCATGGATGAGCTTATTTAGCAACTAAATCAAAAGTTAACTGAAATCAGTCGCCAATGCATGAATGAAAATTCTTACTGATGCGTGGGTACACAAAAAAATCAATTTCAATCAGAGGCGAGGAATGCAATAATTGCTGCGCGAATGGAAGCCCAGCAAGCTGAATTGGAGGAGAAACTTAGTCAGTACATGTAACAGGAGATATGAGTTGCAGCTCGCCCATCAATAGTTTTGCTGAAGTGATAAATACCCTCCAAGAAGCACTTAAACAACTTTAAAGCCATCAGACCACTTGCGCCAATACATTAAAGCCATGAAGGACAACTGTGTTACACTGCATAATGTATTGGGCATTGTCCTACAGGTGACCTTGCCCCCTATTGAACTATGCAAGAGTGACGCAATGTCAATAAGGAACAGAAACTGTAACGCCAAACTATTTCTCAAATTCAAGGACTATAATCAGGTATTATCGCACATAAGGAGTTCAAAGCACAGACTTAAAAGTTATTAGAAGAATTGTTGAATTTGGAATGGCACTTAAAGGCTGAAATGAATGATGTGCGTTGTCAATGCAACTCCTGAGTCCATATCTATGAACAACTCAAAATATTCTGTGTAAGAACCTTCTGAAGTTTAATCTGAACTGGCTAAAACCTTTTAGCCCATATGTCTATGCCAATTGCACTGTTGGCCATACTTCAGTTCTTTGGGCATGCATATCTACTAGAAGTCACGCTGGAGTTCATAACAACACAAGACCCCAAATTGTTTCTTTAAGTGTCTTTTAAAGTTAACTCTTCCGGCATACCCTTTCAATCTTTTCAAAGAACTAATTCTGTCAATTAACCTGAACTAAACTCCACGTGGATAAGCAAACCTTTCTGAATATGTTCAGGATTACTTTGCATAGGGCTTATAATCTATAAAAAGGCCACAACTATGTTATACTGTTGGACAACCAAAGCTGTAAAATAATTATGCCTTACCTGCCTGAAGATAATTGGTTTTTTTGAAGTTAAAAGTGCCTTGTTAGGACCATCTAGTACTAAAAAAAAATGCCTTGTTAAGGAATCTTTCTTTTGCTCCAATAAATAGATCAAAGCCAAATTTGGATTAAAAAAAATGCAAAAAAATGACTGCTTGATCAAGACAAAACTTACCAATGTTGATGCAATTATCGCCTGCTGCCCCAGCTTGGGGTGGTGGGCGGCATTTGGCATCTTTTAGCCACTGCTGAAGTGCACCCAAGCTGGCTCTGCTAGCCCTCCAATGCTACCGGGCGTTATGTCCCCCCTCATGACTTGGCTCACCACCTCACAAGATCCCAGGCGGTGCTCCAGAGCCCTTTGGTGCTCCCATGGAACAATTTGCGTTTTGGCCTCCGGGTTGAATATGGGAATTTCTTCCCATAAGTGAGTGCAGCCATCATTGAGATGGCCATGGCAGTTTTTAGACCCACTAGTTTTATTGACTTCCACCCTTTTAAGGGGTACTTTGATCTTGGCTTCTATATGGAAGCCGATGCAGCAGCAGCAGCCAAGCTGCAAATCATTCTTAAAAAATCACATTCCCACCTTTTGAACTTGGCTCCCAGATGAGGCCACTTTGGTGGTCCTGTTTGCTGGGTTGCCATCCCATCTCTCCCCCAAACTCTTCTGCCACGAGCTCATGGAGGGTTTATCCAGTTATGGCGCAGACCCTGTTTTGCAGTTTTGGGTTAAAAAATGATATGGATCACCTGGCAGGGCCTTACGCCTTTGTGATAATCTGCCCATTACATTGTGATACCCATCTCATGATTCCCCCCATACTGTAATCAGATCTGCCCCTGATCACCAATTCTGGGCGCACAAAAAATAGCTGCATTATTTGCCCCTTATGCTTTGAGCTTGACCACTCAAAGAACAAGTGCCTTATGGTTTCCGCTTCTGCCGCTTCTGCTGCTCATCCCTTGGGCGTTGGGCCTGCTGCCATTTCTTCCAAATTTTTCAAATGGGGCTCGATCCTCCTGCCCTCAACCTTGGGGAAATTTAACACAGCTTTGAAAGTGGCAGCTAATTGAAATTTAAATTTTAAAAATTTTAATCAAAGACTGTATTATGGAAGCCTGAGTTGATGGCTGAACTAGTTTCATCTGAGCTGCCATGGTCGACAGCAAGTGGCCAATCAGCTCCTGCCACTTCCCCAATTCTGGTAGCTGGACCATTGCTGGCTGAATCCAATCCATTTGAGTTTTTCAAATGGATTGATGAAGACAAATGGCTGTATCATGTAAAACCGGATTTTTGCTTTGGAGGAGTTCTTTGTTGACCCTCCCAATTCTATTCCCCACTATTTTCGCCCTCAAAACGGTATTCCAGATTATAAAAGATATCAACAAAATGGCAGTTGAGACTGCAGCTGCCTCTTCCAACACCCTACTTAGCCAGCATTTTCATGGGGTGATGGAGCCCCTTGTTGAGGTTATTACTATCCCCCAATTTTTCCCTTTATTTGTAGAAGATGCAAAATAAAAAATTGAGGAGCTCACTTTTGGTGTGAGCCACACTTGCATCAACACAGAAAAAACTTCTCTTTTTAAACTTGATTATCCCATAACCCACTGATGCATCAAGTCTTTCACTTGAGTGCCAGCTCTCATCACTTTTGCTGAGCATCAACTTTCTTAATAAGTTGATATGATTGATACCGCTGGCATCATAAACGAAGAAAACCCACAACTATACCTCCTTATGCCCATGTCGCTGATGCTCCCAGCCTGATGCTGTCTGCCATGATCTACCTGCTAAAGCAAGCGCGTCAGACAAAAGTTTCCCCAAAGCTTCCTCACCTTCTGATATAGCTTCCTAGGCTGTTAGATGAAGTGCCATATTAGTATTTTTTATTTCTAATAATCCTTTGTTTGGCCCATTTGTGAATAAAGATGATGGCGGCTCCCCCTTTTGGGTTGGGCACCAGTAGTGCTAAAAAGTGCTTTTTTAGGGAATCTAGTAGCCAGAGATAAATGTCAAACAAAAGGCTTAGCTCAATACTATCTAATTTTGGAAATGTGAGCCCATTTCTAAGCTCACTGATTATTTCCATCATTATGCTCAGGTGTTACTATGGCAAAATAGATGGTCAATTCTCTAAGATTGACTCCTAAAATGCTACTTAGGATTACTCTAATTTTGCATTAATTACTACAGGCGTTGGTCAGGGATTAAAGACCCCCCTCTATGATTAGTATTAGTAAAATGTGAAGTCAAATTTTTGCTTCTAATGTTAATACTCGAGATCCTTGACTATTTAAGTTTCAGGGTATACTAAGAATACAACAGGAATCAGCTACCCCAACTTGGGATCCTAGGACCTTGATGAAGGGCTACCAACATGATTTGTTTGATTTTTAATCCAAGGACTACTATGAAGCAACCTGTTAAAAGAAACGTCCCAGCATAAAAAATGTCCCTCTCCCATAGATAACAAGTTTCAATGAAAAAAGTCAGCAATAGCGTATACTCTATTGCTAGATAGCAGACTATCCCAATCTGGAGACACAAAGTAGAAGCTATCCAAAAATCACTATAGCCTCTATTAACGTTCCCCCAATTAACTTTAAGTCATAACTCAAAACCACCCTGCTGCACAAAAGAACAAACACTAAGAAATTATTTTTAAGCCCTACACTACACAATTTGTAGAGAAATCTCGTTTTGATAAGCTGAGGATTATAATGAGCTGCCCCATCTTAATGGAGTTAAGGAGTCCTTTCTCTAACGACATTGGATATGATTTATAGAAGCTTTGAGATCAAATAAAATCTTGATTAAACAAGTGGATGCTCCTGCCATAACTTATTAACTTAAATAGAACTACTTTTATGACTGCACTTATTTCAATATACTTGTAATTAAGATTTGAGTCAATGCAATAGTGGACAGTAGGGCTCCAATAAATGTAATCTCAAGTTTTTTTGAAAAGGGACTAAAGTTTTCTCTGGATTTGGCTCATCAACAATTGCAATTAGTTCTGGTCTTGAGTGTTCTATCAGAGAAGAAGCTTGTAGTGCTTTTCTAATGAGATTCAGCTCTCTAAATGTAATTTCTCCAGATATTATATCATCTAGTTGCAATACCGTTTTCAATTGCTACCAGCTTCCTTAAGCTCTATGGAGATTGTCAGAAATTAACCAGATGGATTCCTCCCTATAATATCAGAGTTAGGGGTGTCAGTTAGTTAGGCGTGATTGCCAGCTAATCGCCTAGTTTGTTATTATTTTAAAGTTATAAAAATATTAATTGAGTTAGGTTTAACAAATTCTTAGTTTATCACCAACTCTAAAATCATGGGTGATTGTATAAATTTCTGGCGGAAACCCAATGTATGTTTATCAACCATCCAACAATGATTTTGCTAACTTGAATCTGATTTTGTTGGAATCTTATCCCAGCGTTAAATTCCATAAAAAAACAATTTTGGGATATTCCAGCAGAAAGCTGATGGATTTGTTATCAATTTGTCTAACTATGATTCCGCTGACTAATATGAAGCACTGGTGACTCATACTGAGGATGCTTGAAATTTTATTTATATTAATAATTTATATATAATTAACCAGCGACTCATTCCAAGGATGGATCAAACTATTCTAAAATTTGGTGAATAGATGAGCAGATTTGTAGAGAATCACTACCATGAATAATGACAATTTACTAAAGTTCCAGCTTGGATGGCTGAGGGGTTTCATAGGGCAGTAGTCTATAGTATAAATAGTTATTCTTCCCTCCAAATACAGACCTCTCTCTCACCCATATTTATTTTAGATTCTAGTAGTTAGTGAGCTAGATTAGGAAGCTATGGGACTGGAGATCCCTAAAGTTGGTGCAAGGTGATATTTCTGGAGTGACCAATGCTGCCTGATCCCATACCTCAGCCCCATGAGGAACTGGTGAGAACCTGGCCAACAGGCCACCAATGATGACGTGCCAACTGGTCGTCAGTCCTGTAGGGTGCAGCGCAGGAGTTCCTTGGCCGCCTAGGATGGTGGCAGGACTCGCTAGAGCATGCCCTGATGGGTTGGCAAAGGGTCAGGATGGTGGGGCAGTGTGGGAGTGCCTTGGCTGCCCAGGATGTGGTCAGGACTCACTGGAGAATACCACGGACCCTGGTGCTAAGGAGAAGTCATTGGTCTGCTGTGTTGATGGGTTGGACTCAGACTCATAAAGGGGTTGGTACTCCTATAAAGGCAAAACAGCAAAGGGTCAACCAGTCTTCATACTGATTAGCCTGGCACACTAGTGGAGCCTACTTCTCGGAAAAGTGATTTTATAACAGAGCTTTTTTAACTATGAAGACTATTTTAAGGTTATAAGCTAATTGCTACCTCCACAAAAATTATGGTAAGAACAGGTTTCCTTTACTAACTGCAAAGTTTTATTATTTTAACTTACAATTATGTGGTAAGTCTCATCCACTACCAGCAAGTTGGGCATTGTAGTCATGCTTTTCTCACTGATATCTCTGAGAATAAGAACGATTTATTACAAGCTGTCAACAGTTACAAGTTACTCCAAGGAAATCAATGGATTATCCCTGGAACTACTCAGAAGTTTGCTGGGAGAGACCTACTATCCATAAAGATCCTGAATCAAACTACATTTATCATCAAGGTTAAACATTCATGGGCATGGAGAGATATGTGTCCTTCTGGCAATTTAATCTCCCAGAAGATTATAGTGAAGGAAAATCAGAAGATTTCTTTAGTCCATCTTGTAACTTGAAATGAACTTCATTTTATCAAATGAATTATAATGTTATCAGAGTTAGATCATCAGATGCAGCATTAACCGTTTGTTCAATTATTTCTTAAAAGCAACTAGAAAGTGGTATTAGAAAGTTCAAAAGGATTAAGCCTTAACTCTGCTAAAAATATGTTCAAATATTTGCCACTAGCGGCTATGACTTGAGCTGAGCTAAGGTATTGGGAACTATTAAACACTGGCTATGCCAGGCCTATACGTTTCAGGCTTATTTGATGAAGCATAGCTAACAATGAGGCGGTGCAAAAGAGCTTGATCAGTTTCTACAGTAAAGCATGATTGTCCCCACTTTCAGTCCATGAGCTAGTCGCTGTTTATTGTTAAAAAAATGATATCTAATTTTGGTGGTGATTGATTATTGTCAAATAATTAAGATCACCAAAAACGATTTATTATCTTTTACCTCAAGTAGACGATTCTCTTGACCAATAGGTGTGACAAATATTTTTATTGCGCTAGATCTTATAAGTAGCACTGGCAGCTCAACCTGCCTAGTAAAAGCAGGAGATATTCATGATCATGACCCCCAAGGGACTTTTTTTTTCACCTAAGAATCCATTTTGTAAATCAAGTAGTGACACAGAAAAAGTTTTAAAGAGTACTTTATCAGTTTAAAGATTCCTGTATCAATAGAGCAGTTTTGCAACTTTATAAAACAAAGTTACAATCAAAGATACCACACATCAATCCTAGAGCATAGAAATGGCTGTCCTGTTGCATCAGATTTAATCTTGTAACTAAGTACTTCGTTGTATGGATTTTAATTCTGCAGAAGGACTTTCTTCCAAAAATAGCTCTAGATATATTGAAGACTAAGCCTAATCAAAACTTAATTTATCGGACTCAACCACAGCAATCAATGCAGAAAAAGCTTATTCTGATATGACTAAAGAGTATTAAGCCTCATTGATCAATGCCACTACTCATCTGAGATGAAAGGTTGGATACTTTATGGCGTAATTAGCGCCTATTACCTAAGATTTCTTTAGAAGAAACTGCCACAGCACCAGTTAAGTAAGGCTCCCTAAAACCCTCACCTGGGATAATTGCTAAACTCCATAAATACATTAGAAAAAATCCTTCTGGAAACTCACCCATCAAGGAAGTGAACTCTGACAACTTCAACTCATTCATGGATCAGTTCACACCAGATTTATCAAAGATAGCTCAGTGAACAATAAAGCTAGTTCTCAAATAACTCAACTGGGAACTTTCCTCTCCACCAATCTATCCCAAATTTTGATAATCATATCATTGGGCTGATACCCAATAAAGTCAAATTAACTCTGGATCCAAATCTGAATCAATGTATTTTCAAGAAAAAAAAATTGGAAAAAAAAACAAAATAAAATAGCAGATAACAATCTGCCAATGTGACCCTGTTGACAGCTGGTGGTTCCCCGCAATATGCCACAAAATATGCGCCTGTTCAAAGAGACATACTTGTGCGCAGAGGTGTCTTTTCTCACAATATTAAACAATGGGAAGTATTGCAAATCCCATACTTCATTGCCATTCAGCAATATGCGAAGTTAATAACCCCTGAAATAGCTACTCAATGAAGTGAACACAAGTTATATGCAAGTGACACCAAGAGATGGCATGACACTCAGATCCTTTTAGGTTGGCCATCTTCTTCAAGTTATTGTATGTCCGTACTGAGGATGCCTTTAAATGGATGAAGCAGCTCATTAACAACGCATAGTGAAAGAAGCTGTCTGAAAGGACCTCAAGCCCACTGATGCTAAAGCCTGGCTCAAAGCTGGCATTGACCTACATAATGCTATGGAGTACAACAAGGTTGGTATCCCCACCTAAATGGTGCTCCTGTTAAGAGATCAGGACTATCGCTGACAGATCTTTAATTATAAAACAAGTGTTTCCCTAACGCTTCAATTGCACTAGAATGGGCATGTCACACCATTACATCCAACACAACACATAAATATTATAATACCGCCTTTGCCCCTGTGGAGGCTATGTCACGGATTGCGACAAGTGTTAAGGCTACTGAATCCTTGAAATTGTCATATACATGCATCCCGCCCACTACGGCATGAAACAGCCTAAAGAATAGATGGATAAAGGAATAGCAATGTAGTGGGGGCCCTTTTAGGATTATTTCTTTAAGGATGACATTAATTGGAATGTGAATGGCTTCACCCCTTGAAATGAATTACTGGATTCAAGATGGAGCCAGCATCAATCCTGTTAGCTTCTAGTCTATCCCGGGAGTTACCAAAAAAACACCCATGAAACCCTTTAATGTTGCTCCTTCCCTCTGGACAAATGGATAATCAGGAGGTATCACGCTACCCTGACTGAAGTGACAGACTGGGATGTGCCAGGTTTTAACCCAATACTTCCCAACCCTAATTAAGTGCGAAATCTCGCCCTAAGGCAGCAGCAGCAATGTGTGGGGTCGTGATCCCCAAACTTGGATTGGACTTGTTGCAGACTAGAATCTCAGTTAAGCATTCTGGGGCTGAAAATAATATTTTCCAAAACCCTCCCTTGTGGCTCCTATGCCACCAAAGGTTTCACCCCATCAGAAGCCTCCCAGTGGTTTAAGGCAAACATACCTGCCAAAATGGCATGCTTGTTTACCAACGCCTGCTATTCAGTGTAACCGTGAATAACTGGTGCTTATGCAACTCCATCACCTTTAATATCCTTTAACTTTACTTCATTCAGCTTGTGTTCTCAAAGCTGACCTCCAATGATATAGCCTTGTCTTCTTCCCACAGAGGCACAAGGATGGCAGGATTTAGAAATTGGTGTGGCAATGTCCTGTGAGATCAGCAAAGGTGGTAATAATATGCACTAAATCGAGATCTTCTTGAGCTATGGTTTCAGCCATGACAAATTAATAGGCTGGATCATAATTAAAATGTTGCCAGTCAAGGCCCAGAAGCCCCTAAATAAAATAAACTATATAGCACGGCAGCCACCCAAAACAAGGAGCCATCATGGAATGGCACCAATAGCCATATAATTTTCATACTCTCTTTTATCAGTGGTGGATTCACCAATTGCCATGTTAAAAAAGTCATACCTCAAGGATGTCATCCGCGCTATCTTCTTTTGTTCAAAGAGCAGAAATGGATAGACTTTATTTTGACTATCTATCAGGAGCTGGACAAACCCTGTGGGGCGGTGATTATTATCACCACTGAATGTTGGAATTCGAATGTATTAATATTTCAATCCCTGAACAACTCAACTAAAAACGCTTAGAGGTGGAGATTAAATAAAATAATAACTACCTGCGAACAGAATGACTTGTTATATGAACCAATCTGCATAGTAGGTCATAATTTAAAGCCTGGTGATGGACTGAGAATGTAAATAAGCCTACAAGGAATTCTGTACAGGTCGTTTTACTAAGATGAGATATGTGAATTCTACCAAACTGGTGGAGAATATATTGCCAAGTGCTTTTGCCCCTGAATAGTGGTGGCGCTCTACAAGCCAGCCACCTGGATGAAGGCTAATAAAATCGCACACTCGGATTTATCCGCATCCTGGGCCTCAGCCATGTTGTTTACATCAAACAAGAAAACGCCAAGCAAGTGTGCAGGTTCTGCTACCAGACCGGCCATACAATGGCTCAGTGCCACCATAAAAAACTACCCAACATATACAATTACAATCTATTATCAGGATCATGAAAGTTAGCTCGAAAATTACTTTGGCCCAAAGAAAAAGTAATGGCATTTAAGGAACCTGACGGAAGTTGCAGATATAAAAATGACAACAGCATGAGATGGACGCCGATCACAAGGAGGCGTGGGAGTAAGAATCTACAATCATTTAGAGGCCAAATTATAAGCCTTTCTTTATTTTTATAAGCTTGGAGGTTATAAAATGGTCAAGGGTATAATCCTGAACCTGCAGCACCCCACTCACTTCAGGCAGAGTGGCCTGCTAAGGAGTAGGAACTCTAGCAGAAAATGTACCCAAAAAATTTCCCAAAACCCTGCAAGGAAAAGAAAAAGCAACAGTAGCAATTATCACCAAAAACTACTACTGGCAAGCCATCCATCAGCAAGACTTCCATTTTTAAATCCCCAAGCTGATAATCAGACAAAATCTACAGCCAGAAATCAGCCAAGTTTGATTAATTATATAAAAGTAAAGCCACACTCTCCATTTTTAATACAATTAATGATCCTAAGAGTCAACCTACATATGCTGCTAAGACAATTTCTCAATCCTCATCCCCAAAGGATCAAACAAAGTATGTGCTTAATCTGGAGCCCCTCTCATTTATAAGAACTGGGATGGCGACAGAGTTCATGGAGACTAAAATGGCTAGCAACAAAATATTTTTTTAACTGCTCACATTAATTGACAGCTAACCCTCATCTTGCCCTGATACCCAGGGCTGCCAAAAAAAACCTCTTTCTAAGACTTGATCGTTAACCAAGACAAACTTCTTACTTGTGGGTGAGGCAGTCAGGAATGATTGTTGCGATAATTAATGCTAGAGGATAGATAGCATTCAGATGATGGTAAGGAATATCCATCCCTTGACAACAGATTATACAATTATTGACTTAACTTTTATTTTAGAAACACACGACTATAACCAGAAACAACTAGTGCTGAACTTAAGTCACGATACAACTGACCACCCATTGTCCCAAAATTGGGCACCAAGCCCTATGGATGGATCACGTCACAATTAACACTTTAGACAGAACATGGATATGAAATCATGTATGATAAGTCCACCGTCAGATCATATGGCCAAGGCCACTGATAAGGACACCAGCAGAAGCCTTTGGGTAGTTGTGGTCTATACTTCGCTAAATCACCATGAAAACCATAAATTTTGGAAGTTCTTGTAGGCGGTGCAAAAAATAGAAGCTGTGGAGCTAGCAGGAGAATTAGACTGTTTGTGAACGTGATCCAGGATATGTCCCAATGTGTGCACAATCTAACAGCAAAGCCAGTCAAACTTTAATACTTGGTATCCTTGTAGATATCCTGGCAATATATAAAAAGAAAGAATACTTGGTTAACCTTACAAAGTGGATTTATGATAGCAATGGAGAGTTGATGATTATCCAGGCTGTACTACATCCTGGTATAATAACTTAAAGCCTTTTGTTTCATATAATAGAGTTTATCAAAAATGCATAAAGTGACCACATATTGTTTAAGTAGCCATGATCTTAGTGAAACCCTAAAGCAGAGCAAGTGGTATATCTCAGCTTCTATGATGAGAGACACCAAGTGGTAATGGACCATTGTTAACAGTTTTGACAATATCATTGCTCACCTGAACCATCAACCCAGGCTGGATCCTTAAGCGCCAGATGATTATCATATAAAAACAAATTGTGACAGTATCAAGTATAAAAAAGTAAAAATATATAAGTTAACTGCTTCTGCTACAGATAAAGGATTCCATGGTGATCCTGAGGCTCTCACTTAGAAACAGTAAAGACTGGTAAAGCAAGTATTGAAATAGCTACAAGTGATACTGAGCCTACTTAAATAAACAGGACTCCAGATGTTAAAAAAATTCACCTACCAGTATCTATGCCTAGCGGGGATAATGACCAAATAAAGCATGGCGAGCCTCAAGGAACTAAAATCTGGCCAAGATACGGCAGGTCAAATCTCCATGTGGTAAAGTGTCCTCAGACCCCTAAAATAATAAAATTCAAAATAGAATTAATCAACAGTGAGCTTTTCTTCTACTGAAAAGCCAGCAAGTCAGCGATTGAGTCCCTCATTGACCTGACCAAGCTGCTCTGAGGAACTCTGGATTAAATAATAAGAACATCACCACAGAAATCACTACTGAAGAAGTAAAACGAGTCCTAAAAGAACCTTTGAAAGGTCAGGCACTAGGTCTTAACAACATGTTTGTGGAAATTTAGAATTTAATCCGCGCCTTCAACATGCCTGAAATCGCCCATGTTTTAAATAAAGCCTGCAAATTGGGTGCTAGATTCAGCGGGCCAAAAGACTAAGATGTTATTCTGTACAAAAAAGCTTAACAAAAATTTTAGAACTGGCGTCTGATATTCCTGTTAAATGTTGACTATAAGCTTCTAATGCAAACATTATTCAACCGCCTTAAGACCATGGCACCATGAACCCTCCACAAGTCTCAATATGGGTTTGTCAAGAGTACAATCTGAGATAGAATAAGAACAATAAAAAACCTACTGCAGGACATGTGAGGATCTGAAGATGGCTATCTTATATTTTGGAATTGGAGAAAACCCAAGACTGGATATTATGCACCTTCCTATATGCAGCAATTCAATCAGTCAGAATACATGATGATCTTTTATTCTAGATCACAACGCTGTATTTGGATCTAACCACCAAGTTATAGTTGCCAATGGCCTTATGGATACTACTTTAAGTGACAGGACCTCCGCCAAGCTAATCCCATGTTACAAATCCTTTTCAACTTCACCAATAACATCCTGTTAGCAGAGGTAGAGATGAAAACACTGAAAGATTTTTCACCTAAATTATTAAACTATGAATATTCATGCCTTTGCAGATGAAATGGGTGTAGAGATTAGTCCCAATAAATTATCTTAAAATCGTCGAGGAGCTTCTTGGCTCCTACTAATTGGCGTCAAATGCGAAAATGATAATAAGAAAACCTTCATAATAAAGATTAGCAACCATAAGTTCACCACGCATTCCATCATGATTCCCTTCAGCCCACCCAGACGCTCCATACCTGGAGATACTATTCAAAAAAAGGCCTGGAGTTAAAAAATATGAAACAAAGCGCTGCTAAACAGTATGTAAACCCAAATGGCCTACTGGAAGTACGCGCTCCTGAACCTCAAAGCAACATGTAAGCAATAAGCATTTTCCTGTCAAAACTCTGGTATGTCACTCACTTGCTGCCTTTAAGCCTGACGTTTAAATCAAGATAAAGAGACTCATCTGCTCCTTCTTATTGAACAAGTCAAAAGGGAATCTGATTGCCCTTTACACCCTCTTCAAACAAAAGCGTGAAGTTAAATGGGACTAATTAATCTAATAGGTCATGCTCAGAGGCTATAGTCCAGTCATTCCTTTACATGGTAAAGATGCACATGAATTTACTGGGCCTTGTGTGAAGTATCAACTGGGCCTTATTTTATGGCCTTTTAAAGCCAATCTCACCACGCTACTTACAAGTATGTATAGCAATCCACCCAAAGCTGCCTGCTCAGCGAAAGAGCCCCTACTTACTAGGGATATGCAACTTGGAGATGCAGATTGGCAGTTAGTTATTCAGAAATTATGATTGGGATACTGATCAGTTTTGATGATATATAAAATACTGATTGTGAAATTCCAAGGATTGCTCGTTTGATAATTAAGATCCTGCATGCTTAATTGGGACAAAGTTTTACCATATGATCCTCAATATTGCCAGTGGCTTATGGTATATTAAGCATTAAGAAACTCACTAGACCTATTAATATAGCCCCAACTCTTCTGGTCAATTTTGGGCGTAATTTTCCCAACATAATCAGGAACTTCTCCCAAGGCAGGTTTAATACCACTGTGATTTCAGCTTGTTAACACTTCTCCAAAGGAAAATCTCAGATAAAACTAGGAAATGGGTAAAATAAGTTATCTTTTATTTTTAGGATTTTTTTTGATAATCTAATATTAATCCAGGCGACTGTATTTATACCTATAGGGCATCTCCTGGCCACATTTGAGCACAATATTTTCAACAGATATTTTACCACCTCAGTTTGGCCCTTGAACTGACACGACTGAGACCTATTCTTGGGTTTATTAGTGGCAAAATACTCTAAAACTGGGAAGATTTTCAAAAGTAATGCAATAAAAAACATGCAAAATTAACCTAGGATCTTCTTGATTTAAATTTTCGTTATACTACTTGTCAGGACTTTGATACGACTGGATGATACGCTACCTATATTTGAAGATCAGATTATGAATTGAGATGAGTCTCAAGATTAATGGGAAAGTTATATGAATAATAATCAAACAAAATATTGATCATTCAGCGAATCAAGGGGAATTACGCTGAAATTCAATAAACAAGAGCTTCTAGAAAAGGGAAGACAAGTAGAAGACTACTAAGCTGAGGATGCATCTGGCTTGGGGAAACAAGATATAAAGAGTCACATGGAGGCTTAAGTAAAGGTCTTTCCCTGATAATTAGGTGGTTGCAGATATGTCTGCGATTTATATTAAAAATAATAAAGGTCGAAATAAAGGGTGATAGCTCCATCTATAGTTTATTAAGGTTTATTAGAAATCAGTGATCTTCATATCATCCAATTTGATTGCTCAGTGGCTAATACCCTGTGAAAACTGACTTGGCGGAATCAAGCCTATATGCAGAGAATCAACAGTGGTTCTCACTACAGGGGGCCACTGGTCAACTGTAGCTCTTTGATGCTAGGATACAATGATGAGCCCTCATTTATTCCAACAAAATTTTATCAGATTCCACGTGCGGTATGCTGAAGAAGCATGGGAGGCACCTAACAACAAACCAATATTATTTAAATTAACTAAACTGGGGGATGATGAAGTTATGATCATTCTGCAATTAGGAAAATTACCCTGAGCTGATGACCAACCAACAAGGATGCTCCACAAATGTGACTCCTCAGCAGCTGTGGGATATTATGGAGTGGCTGTTGTGCAGATATCGCCTATACAAAGATGAAGCTGGGGAATACACCCTGAGTTTATTCTATAACCAACGAGACCAAGAAAACCGCTAATCCATGTACATGTCTCATCTGGATGCGACTACAACAGGGTTGGCTCACCACCTTGTTACCCACAGAGTTGAGGAGTATTAGTCGCTTATGTGCAACTGTCAATTCACCAGCTACTGCGTGTGCTGACTTACCACAATATAGAAATTGGAGATGTATTATGGTTTGCTCGAGCACAGCAAAATGATACTCACCTCCTGCTCAACCACTTTGATCATTCGTTTTTGGAGGTACAAGAGGCGCTGGTACAGATGGACCATTGTGTTGGGGATGTCCGCCGTCAATTAGACATCTTGGTACCACAACTAAGTTTAGAATTACCTTGGGTAATAGGAGAACTGTTGGATCAGCATGGCCTATTGGTGGAGTGGATTCAGGATGTAACAACGTTGGGGAATAATACTAAGCACTTTATGATGGATCTAGCTGAATGGACGGAAGCTCTAAAAGCCATGATTTCTCAATTTAAGGAAAAAATGACACTGATGGAACAGCAAGTGTCAGACCAAGTCAGCTCCTTATCAGCTGAACTAATCCAACTTCATATCAAATGGAGTAACCGCGAATGACAGACAACGCACTTATCCTTTTGTCAACGTCTCCTAAATATCTCTAGCTAATCCATTGGGTTACACAACTGGAAGTTGTAGCCAAGCTAAGTGCCGTTGAGTCTTCCCTCTTCTGATCAGTGAGACAAGAGAGTATGCGGACATGCAAGGGCAACTTGATACCCTTCAATGGGCCAACAAGGAATTGGTATGGGAACAAGATTTCTCCTTAACCAAATAAACAAAGCTAACCAAAAAGCGAATAACGCTAGCTGGCAGCACGTCCTCATGCAAAACATAAGTAAAGCTGTCCTCTCACAACTACAAGCCGTGAAGCAGAAACTGAATGTTGAGTGGGAATTCTGTCGAGAGTTGCAACATCAGTATGAAACAAGCAACAGAAATTCCTGGATGAATGGTGTAGATACTATTCAGTTAAAGCGGAGCAGTTGATCAAGAAACATTTTGTGGAGCATGCTGGAGCCAGGGGAAGTGGTGACGTTAGTGGTGATTCAGGGGAAGAATGCTATGGATCAGCAAAAAATATCCCTTGGGCGTTATGATGGACCCCCTGTGCAACACCACTTCTTCTGCACCCTTTTTGACAGATTTGAGTCCGTTCAGCTGCCCATATGATAATGCACAAAGGGGTGGATCCTGTAGTCTCTCCGAAACCAATTTTCCTGCTCCTTGCGGCAGGAACCAGGAGCAAGGCGAAGTTGTTTAAATCAAAAAATTACCTCATTTCAGTCATGATGGTAATCTGCAAGGTTACTTTAAGCGTTTCAAATTTGCTGTGGAAGGGGCTTCTGATCGATGGAAAGCAAGACAGTTGCTGTCCGCTCTAGATGTGGAAAGCGCTGATCAAGTTACCTGCTACCTTCCAAACAGCTCAGTATCCTACAAAGGAGTTAAAGCGATTATTCTCTGGCTGTTCAGGGGTGCTACCAAGATGGCCCAACGGAAAGCCAATTTATGACTATACAGTTCCACCAAAATGAGACCCTGTTAATATTGCTGAACGTTTCTTGGTGGAAGCACATGTACTACTTGGAGCTAACATTTTATCCATCAAGGATGTTGGTATAGTGATGACGGTGGCCGTCAAACCATATCAGGAATTATATAATGCTATGTCTCACATTTTGGATGGAGATGCCAGACTTATTTGAATCATGAACACTTTACAATGACTCTCCGCCATGATCAGCACCCCAACATAGCCCAAAAACCTCTGCCGTCTCCGCTCCAAACTCTTCATGATATGGGCCACAGTAACTGGGTGATCAGCCGCTGGAATGTATTTGTCCCTCATACAAATCAGTGGACCCCTTTCAGCCTATGTATGCTTCGCTAGTTCATCCATGACCTTGGAACCATAAAGGCAACTTCTGAACTGGTCCTTCCTCCACAAGCTATATATGTGAACCTTTTATGAATACTTGCTTCCAGTGCGGACAAAGAGGGTATTATGCGAGTGATTGCCCTAGCAAACCACAAGTGTATGCAATGCCAACTGAGAAAACCTAGCAGGGAAAAGCTTGAGTGGAGTAGAATTGGGACGCTCTACCTCCACTAAGTCCAATTCACTTGTCCCTAACAATTCCCAAATATCTTTTCGGGTAGAATTTGAACTTCAATCAGATGATTTGTTATATTAACAGCTTCCGTCAGATATCCCTGCTTCCACTTCTGAGAGTAAAAATTCACCCCTGAGCCCCAAGTTTCGTCAGGATGTGCAGAAGCCATATGAATGGCAGATCCTGGAACAAACTTGCACCAGCAACACGGATCCCTCAATGGACGTTGCCTCTAAAGTAGGGGTTAACGTAGCCATTCCAGTGGAAAAAATTGCTAGTGAGTATCCTCAGGACATCAAGGTCATTTCCTCCTTTTTGAATAGCACAAAGCCCTTGGACTTACATGTAATAAACACTGATGGTTCTTCTTACTTGAAATGCACTTACTGCGACATTTTCGTTCAAAACACAAAAATCTTTTCTATCATAGACACAGGAGCTCCTGTGAACATAGTCTCTACCCGGCTGGTGGCTAAATTTCTGTTGAAACTGGATGTGGACCATTGAGTAGTATAAAGAACCGAGGGGAGGCATAGCACTGTGTCTCAAGGAGCATATAGCGCGTTGCCTTTACAATTTGGGTCAGTCTGGGCTTCTGTTCCAACAGTGGTTTTGCCAAATAACAACTATGACATGTTAATCGGCGCAGCATTTATGAGGAAATTTGGTGTTATAATAAATATGGCGGAAGAAACTCTTACTATTTTAGGCCAACAGATCACCATATAATTACCTCTTGCAGAATCCCAATGGATCCTTTCTGCTCTAGTCAAATCAATCTAGCGTAGAGCGATGGAGTAATTCCTGTCTTTTATCAATGACTGAAGCGGTGGACTAGGGCTCTCCCCAACCAGATTTATGAGTATAAAGGGATCCTGCTTTGGGCAGCAAGCGCTTTGAGCCTACCATCTGGACACCAGTGCATAGTAGGGACTGAGCTTAAAATCGATGTCCCTAAAGGGCTTTATGGAGAAATTATGGCGCATTACCAGCACTCGCGGCTTGAACCACATGTGGCTCCATGGTTACTGCTACCTGAAATGAAGAGGTGAAAGTGCTGCTAGCAAACTTACAGAAGGAGACAATAATGATCCAGCGGCACCAAGTGGTGGCTTACCTACAATTAACTCTTATAAAGGAAGTTTGCTGTATTCATGATTTCAGCTCATGGGAGGATCTTGGGCTACCAGTAAGTTCATTGTTTGGTGTATTGACCATGGTTCTGCGGGAAGCACCTACAGGATTATCAGCGGAACAGCAAGATAAGGCTATGGCATTATTTGAAAAGTATTGAGATATTTTTGCACATAACTATCATGATTTGGGGTGCACTCAAGGGGTGGTACATCAAATAGATACTGGGGATCACCCTCCCATTCAATTGCAACCTATTAGGTGATCAAAGTTGGTGGAAGAGGTTATCTTTGACAAGGTGGAAAAACTTATCATGCAAGGGATGCTAGAGCCATCAAATAGTCCGTGGGCATCACCTGTGCTCATTGTAAAGAAAAAAATGGCTCTAATCAAGTGGTTATTGACTATCACAAACTCAAAAATGTAATGAAGAAGGATTCCTACACTCTTATGCAGATTGACGACGTTTTAGACCGATTGGGTGGGGTGAATTATTTTTCTGCCATGGATCTGATCTTGGGGTACTGGCAGATTATATTGCCATCAGTGGAATGGGAGAGATGTGCAATCATCACTTTGAGATGGTTATTCATGACGACTCACATGCCATAAGGGTTGTGCAATGCCCCAGCTACGTTCCAGCGTGCCATGGATACGAATTTAGGTAATTTAAAGCTGACCTGTGTCTTAGTTTACCTCGACAACATCAATGTGTTCTTGTGGATGTTTACAAACCACCTTGCACACTTAAAACAAGTATTTCAGTGCCTCGCTGCCACTAATATCAAAATTAAGCTGGTGAAGTGCAATTTCTTCAAATAATAATTAGAGTACCTCAGGTTCATCATGGATTCAAATGGGCTTAAACTGTAGCCAGCTAAAGTGGAAGCAATAAGCAAGATGTTTTGCCCAGGTAATAAGCAGGACATTCAAGTGTTTCTGGGGATAGTTGGGTATTACTAAAGGTTTATTCCCAATTTCAGTTGCATCAGGGCCCTGCTCTTTGAGTTGTTAAAGAAAAATGCCTCTTTTTGATTAGATGGAATGATGCCAGAATGCTTTCAATGTGCTGCGATTTGCATTAGCAAGCACACCCATTTTGCAATATCCCAACTTCGACAAACAGTTCATAGTGTAAATGGATGCATCCCTCTCCGTTATAGGGGCATTATTATCCCAGAAGGATGATGATAACGTGGAGCATCCTGTCGCATTCTGTAGTTAAAGCTTGAACTGTCACAAACAAAACTACACCATGACCGAGCAGGAGTGTTTAGTGGTGATTTACGCTTACAAACAGTTTCAGGTATATTTACATGGGGTGAGATTCTAAGTAGTGATGCACCATGCTTCCTTGCGCTGGCTACAGAATCTGCATGAACCAGAAGGATGGCTTGCATATTGGGCTCTGAAGCTCCAGGCATTAGATTTTTGATATTATACACCATCCAGGAGCAAAAAATAAAAATGAAGATTGTCTTTCTCAGCTGCCAACAGTCACTATCATGGCGCATTTAGCTGACATAATGTATGAGAAGATGGTGGCGAACAAATATCAGGATGAGCTGCCTCAGTGATCAAGGTATTAGACGGACTCAGGGAGGATACTTTCATACATGGGGAAGAACTATATAAGTGGATTGGAGACTTGACGCTGAGTTTTCATAAACCTTTGGATAGACCCTTGATTATTATGGATGCTCACTGGGCTGTAGGACATGGAGGATTGTGAAACCGCTGGAGTTTTTGCGACCCCAAAAATTTTGGGAGAGCATGCATTATGACGTATTGGAAATGGTTCGTTGTTGCCATCAGTGTCAAGTGGAAAAGCCTTTCCACAAGAAGACCACATACCAGCTGGTTAAACCCCGGTTCACTTGGCACACCATTACATTGATGTAGTGGGACCTCTGCTGACTAGCACCAATCAATTCAAGTATATAATTAAAGCCATTGATCATTTGACCCAATGGGTGGAGGGCAGGGCTATTAGTGACTTGGGTGCGGTCACCAATGCCATGTTTATTATGGAGTGTGTTATATAGCAACACGGCTGCCCACATTTCATTTTGACAGATAACAGAAACAACTTCACTTTGCACATCCTGCTGAAGTTGAATGAGTTGATGGCGATCCGGGGGTTTTGACACCCTCTATCATCTGTAATCAAATGGTATGGTGTAGTGGGTCAACGGAACCCTATTGAACATACTCCATAAATTGGTAAAGGATCGACCCTCAGAATGGAGTACCCTTCTACCTACAGCTGTGTTTGCGTATAATATCAGCTATCATTTGTCCACTGGTAAGAGCCCATTCCAACTGCTGTATGGTCGACATCTGGCTCTGCCTGCCTTGCTTTACTTGTGTGTAGAGGATACTGGTGGGGTAGACCCACAGCGATATTTGAAGACTCTTACAAACACATTGTTCAAGCTGCAAATGGAAGCCTACTCCACAAGTTTGGCCAAGAGGATTCATGATCAAGCAGCCAATCAGAAGTGACAGAACAGACTTCCACTGTTTGCTTTAGGAAACCATTTCTTATTCTATGACCAACACAGGTTTGGGCGAAAATAAACGAGCTCTCCAAAATCTGGGCCAGGCTGTTTGAGATAATTGAGAAGATTAGCATGGATGTCTACACTATTAAGGAACCTGCAGGGGTCATATTATTAAATGAATTCATGCAAAATTTCTTCAAGCATATAAATAGTAAGAGCCTATTTTCCAGTCAAAGGGGGTAATGTCAGGAAGTTGATATGACTGGATGATATGCTCCCTTTATTGGCAGATTGGAGTATGAATTGAGATGAGTCTTAAGATTAATAGGAAAGGTAATGGATAATAATCGATAGAAATGTCAATCATTTGGCGAATCAAGGGGAATTACGCTGATATTCTATATAAATGAGAGGTTCTAGAAAAGGGAAGACGAATAGAAGACTACAATTTAATGATGCATCTGGTTTGGGGAACCAAGATATAAAGAGTCACATGGAGGATTGAGAGGAGGTATTTCTCCAATAATTAGGTGGTTGTAGATAAGTCTGAGATTTATATTAAATAAAGGTCGAAATAAGGAATGATAGCTCCATCTATAGTTTATCAAGTTTTATTAGAAATTGGAGATATTAATATCATCCAATTTGTTTGCTCAATGGCTAATACCCTATGCAAACCGACTTTGTGGAATTAAGCCTATATGCTGAGAATCAACACTGCTGATAAAATACATCTTCTGTGAAATTTTTTCATCAATTGAAGTAGATGATGTACCCCTTAATTGGGACATCAGCAGGCCTCTCTCTTGATAGCACTAGGTACTCCCTTAGGGTGGTCCATGTGCAAGTGCTATCATGCCAATTATGTATATTGACATACAAATTTTCGCCCTAGGGTGGGAAATTGATTATATTATCGTATATCTGATTGTCCATGGGACTTTTAACATTAACTTTGGGTTGGTCCTGGACGATTTAGGATACTATATGTTTGAAATAGTTTCTAAAAATCAGGACCAATTGCTGATATTTGATGCAGTGATAATCAGCCATAATGTGTGAGCTTATTTGGCCCAAGCTTTTTAATAAAGTATTTGATCAAATTGAAGTTGAGATATATGGCCTGAGACATGTAGTTGCAATAGGCTTTGAGGTGATAATTAGGGTATCAGCTCGAGCATTGGGAGGATAACTGGTCCAATATGATGGTTTTCAAAGGGTTTATTATTGAGTCAACCACCAGAATCTGATGCTGATATTCAACAATGACCTTGATAACAATGTGGGAGGAGAAAAGCTTAAATTATAAAAGATTTGCTAACATTATTATAAATGATTTTATACACCTGAACCAATCAAATTTCAGGAAACTGTAACAGATCTGGTGATACCTGATCCATACATTGCTACAGATCAGTTGGTACTAGATCTGAATAGGTAATTTATAAGAAGAAACCTGAATGAAGGGGCTTCAGAGCAAGAAAAATTTGACAGTCCAAAGCCAAAACGCATCCAAGTCAATATGATGTCAGACTTATGAGCGGTTTGGACAATGATTCAATGGGGGATAGATTTTTTGCCCAAGATGTGCTGGATGGTTCAGGAGAGCTTGACATAGGGGAGGCTTATTTTATATTTGCAAAAGCCCTATTTATTTGGGGATAGGCTGGCTTGAATAGCCAGTTTATTCTTCTATGATAACCCTAAAAATCCAGTAAAGATTTGGTTGCATATGAAAAGAATATTTTATTTAAATTAGAATAATAGGATCAAATGCATGAGCTCCACTAGTGAGCATGGTGTGGCATTGGCATGGATCTTGGTACTCTCCTACAGCATGTGGACAGTGATCCGAGGGTATGTGGCAATGGTGAAACCCTGCGGATGGGTTTGAGGATTGGCTCTGGCAGGCTGGTCCCTAGTAGATTCATTTATGAGGCTCTTACTTCCTGATTTCCTTATGGAATATTGGCGCAAACCATTCACTACAGAAACTGCTCCTAAAACCTACACCAAACCCTCCAATATGACCCCAAATTTTAAATGAATAGATGGAGGAGGGACACAATACTAAATACAACCTCAGGGAGATGGTCTTGGGCTTCAAATCCATATTAGTGTCCTCCAAACCGCTAATCACCTGGCAGATCCTGCACAATTCTATCAATTGGGCAAGCACAGTGGTCTTAATTTCTTCACACAGTTTCTTTGCTGTGCGCCAATCC
The DNA here is from genome assembly GCA_022478985.1 of Massospora cicadina. Lineage (NCBI taxonomy): Eukaryota > Fungi > Entomophthoromycota > Entomophthoromycetes > Entomophthorales > Entomophthoraceae > Massospora > Massospora cicadina. Next base: position 44,927 of record JAKSZP010016077.1, on the reverse strand, counting down.
TGAAGCAGACATTAACCACCAACATTTTGAGTGTGGCGTTTTTAAATGGTATTGGTATACAATGAGATGCCTCCATTCTGGCGAGCAAATTATACCAGATATGCATCCATTAATGGACTATTTTATATAAAAACCCTACAATTGCAGCTGATCCAGCTCCATTCTTCCTGCACTAAAATCTATATGGGTAATAACAAAGAGTTTGTAGCCTAGCTATTGAGTTAGGAGCGCCACATTACAAAGGTTATGTCTTTAAGATAGTTGAATTTTCTCTGACCAGCTCATTCAGATCTCAAAATTCTCACATTTAGTATTATGGTGCTACAAAGCCTAATCCTGGCTTTTTCCTAGATCAATTGGTGAACATGACAAAGAGACCAATAGACTAAAGTTTCTTATGGTGAGTAAGCCCGCCAATGCTTGAACGTTGACTAGAAATGGGAAACGCCAATAAATAATGGTCAGTGATGCTAATTGATTAGCAGTATCCAATCCCATTCTTTTAATTTTTTTGTCTAAGACCCCTGTATTTGCCATTTACGCTTTACATTTTTTTTATAAATAAATATAGAATTTTATAAAACATCACCTCCTAGAGGCTATACCAGACAACTGTATCCCTCAGGGTATTTATAACGCGCTTGCCGCTTTTCAGTGAGCTATGGTCTCAATTATAGATGACCTAAAGCTAGGCTACATTTTAGTATATCTTAATGATGTCAAAGTTTTTTGCATAATTTCCAACACTATCACACTTAGAAAAAGCATTCTGTTAGATTACCAAGGCTTAATTAAAAACTAAACTGAGAAACTCTAATTTCTAAGACCCAAATGAAGTATTTAGGTCACATTGTTATCAAACAATGGACTCAACTGTACCCTAAAAGCTTTATGTATCAATAGCATGAAAATTTCTTATTTAAATGAGCTTTACATGTATGATTTGTGATGATAGGATATTATCATCGCTTCAAACAAGGTTTTATTAGCTAGCCAAAACATTATATAATTTGCTAAGGAGATTAGTGATTTACAATGGTATGTGTAGTGCAAATATGCTTTTAACTTTTGGTGCTACTATAACTCAAGTGCCAACCTTTACTACCCAGGATTTAAACGACCATCTATCATTTAATTTGGCTCCTTTTTAACAGACATTGGAGCAATATTATCCCAACTCAAGAAACATGGGAAGTGTCATGATCATGAGTTGAAACCACGGATTCTTTTGTTGTTTGTTAGCCTGTTGACCTGAAGCCTGAGGAGGTTGGATACTTACCTTGGTTGCTTCTCTTGGTCAAGAAGTCTTATTGATCCAGATATCAAGTCTGGTGAAGCAAATTTCAAGTAGATACAATTTTTACTTAAAATTGCAAAAAGGTGTAAAAACGTGAAGCAATTAGCTCAATACCAGCTATATAAGAATAATTAAGGTGGTGTCTTTTGGGAATATTTAAACAGTCCAAGCTTAGATCTAAAATAAACGAATTGGGGATTTGGTGGCAGCCATTTATCTCAGTTTAATTGCTTGTTCTCATCTCATGGCTCAGGTTTGAACCCCAGATTGGGTAGCTCTGAGAGAGCATGATTTGACCATGTCATTTGGGGTAGATCTCAAACTCTAATATTTTCAACTTTCGTTGGGGATTATCCCTGACAGAAGTTTGGGCTTTTTGGTCAGATTGGGATCGATTCTCAACAGCTGACGCGTCTGAATCTGCTGTTTGGGTAGGAATCCCAACAATACCCCCTCTATATCTTGGTGCATGAGGGAAAATGGATGGAGAAATTGACTATGTACACGGTTTACAACTGTGCCCTGAACAACCTCTACAAATGCGTGTTCATTGCCCCGTCTATATATGACTCAATAAGGCCCTGACCAGTTGGTGCCCAGTTTGTGATCACGACATCCAGGCTAGTGATGGTAGAATAGGACGAGTTCACCTGGTTGGATGGTGTGTAGGGGATCATGCTTATCATTAAATTGAGCAGTTTCTTACTGGTTGTGGAGGACAGGTTTTCAGCAGCCAGGGCCTGGAGTCTTATAAATTCATTTGCAATACTTTGCATAGAGATTTCAGGTGCTTCAGGAGAAGCTTGGTCAAGCATCGCCTGGACTTTGGAATTCAGATGTGATTTTTGCCATACAAATCTTGGAATGGCAATATTTTAGTAATTCAATGGTAACTAATCTGATAGGCCAGAATCGCACTAGCCAAATATTGGGGCTAATAAAGGGGGTCAGTCATAGCCATTTTCTGGAGGGTTGCAGTTAGAGTACCATTTACTCACTCTACCATCCAATTGTTTGCAGGATAGTATAGGGTGGAGAATATGAGTGTGGTTCCCATCAAGTTGACTAAATCTTTCAGCAGTGTTGAGCAGAAATTTTTTCCGTTATCAGAAATAATGATGTTAGGGCACCCATACTGTGTGATTGTCCTATTATACAAAAACGTGGCGATAGCCTTTGCTGAAGCGGTGGTGAGAGATATGGCTTTGATCCACTTAGTTAAATGGTCCATGGCTATTAGGAGGAACTAATGTCCATTGGAGGCTCGAGGAAGAGGTCCCACAACATCAATGCTAGTAGTATGGAATGGTTCACAGGGTTAGACAACTGGATGTTGAGAGCAGGGATTAGGTCCAGTTGGCTTTTACATACCAGAAAGGACTCCAGTACATCTTGGATATAAAAAAGCATTCCCTCCCAATAACATTGAGCTTTAAGCCACTGGTAGGTTTATCAAATTTCCCATGGCTGATTTGTTATTGTTCCTCTAATATGATGTCAGTTTGAGCTGATGGTCTTACATAAGGCACCCATTGTTTAAACACAAGTTTGCACAATTTACCATTCTTTTTTTAGCACTAGGTGGTCCCAATTTAAAGAGGGGATACACCGATTTACAATCAGCCAATCTTAACTTTTAAATTTGCTGATCTTTTCGCTAATTTTTTTGGAGGGTAAGGATTTGTCCTTCCATAACTTTGGTTGGGTTAGGAGGTCATAGACTCAGTCCTCTTCAGGGTCAGTTATAATTAAGATAGGAAGCCGAGATAGGCAACACACTTTTTTGATGGATAGACCCTGGTTGGTGGATAATCGAAAAGTTGTAATTTTGAAGTTTTACCGCACATAGGGCTAATTTTCATCAGGGCCCTTCATTTGCTGTAGCCAACATAAGAAAACATGATCATTTATTATGGTGAAATGTTCCCATATAAATAGGGATGTAAATTCTTAATAGCCAGTAGGACTTCTCAGCATTTGCATTCCAATAATGTTATAGTTACATTTGGCTTTGGATAAGGTCTTACTATAGTAGGCAATAAGATGGTTACACTAAGTTCTCATCATTCTGAGGTAGTATGGCTCTGATGGCACTATTACTAGCATCAGTAAATAGGAGGAAGGGCTTATCAAAATTTGGATGAATAAGTGCTGGAGAGTGGAAGAGAAACATGTAGCAGGTCGAAATCCTGCTATTGTTTTTTCTTCTACTAAAAGGGTAATCCTTTCTTCAGTAGATACACCAGAGACTTAAGGTGTCTACAAAATGGGGGGTACATTGGCGATGATAGCCCACCATTCCTAGGAAACTTTATATATCTCATAGGTATTTAGGGGAGTCATCTTAGAAATATCTAAGACCTTATCATCCCTTGGGGATATTCCAGCTTTACTGACCTTATGACCAAAAAAAATCCATCTCGCTCTGTAAGAAAGAGCATATCAACGGCTTTAGTTTAAATGACAACTGCTGTAACTTCTGAAAGTCTTGCCTGTTGTAATTTAGATGTTCAGTAAATGTTCTCAAAAAACGGTAGTATCAGCAAGATAAACTAGTAGGCAGAAGCATTTAAAATCACCTAGTAGTCCGTCCATAACGTGTTGGAAGGTAGCATGGGCATTACACAACCCATGAGGCATTTGAGTGGGCTCAAATAATCCTTCACTTGTGATGAGAGCGCATAAGCCCGATCTTTTGATGACAAATCTACTTTCTAATATCCACTGGCGAGATTCATAGCTGAGAAATAGTGGGGCCTCAACAATAAGCATAAAGAGTCATCTATACGCGGCAGGGGGTAACTATCCTTGTGAGTAATAGAGTTGAGGCGGCAATAATCCATAACAACATGGCGACCACCATCCTTTTTCTTATTAATAAGAGTGGGGAAGCCCATGGACTTTTGGAATCACAAGTAATACGGCCTCCAACAGTTGCTGTAACTCTAAGGCCACTTGAGCTTTCTTCACTTTGGATTTTTGATATGGTTGGGATTTAAATGGAGGGTAATCCTCAGTTTTAATTTGATGAATTACCCCAGACATTGTCTTATAGTCACTTGGTCCCAAGAAAAAAATATTGGTATACTCCTCAAGGAAGTCTTCAACATACTGCATTTGTTTGGGGTAAGATCATCCCCAATTCTACTGTCAATCAAAGCTATGGTGGATGGGGGATTGAATACTAAATCCTGTAACAAGCAAAACAATTTATATCGGCAATACTCTTCATGAAACATAGTTTTACATAAGCAATAGGAGCATGCTGAGTGACCTGGAGAGTTTTAATGGTTAAATTCTCTAATAGAATAGAGATAGATTTCCTATAGGCATGATCCAAAATCCCAAGCAGGTCAACGCTTCCTTATTGAAGGGTTTGAGTGTCCACTAAGCTCTAAAATTTGATCAAGAGGGTAAGAATCTGAATCCCCATCTATACAATACATTTTGATTCCAAAGGTATTGTAATAGAATGAGGGGTATGCAGAGTATCCCCACTTCGGCATCCACAGCCCCCAGGGGCAACTTAGTTTTTCCCCTAAGACTTGGTACTCAATTTTTGCAAGTGGAGGATGGGTATTTGATAAAGCATGTCCATTTTTAGGGTCTCCTTTATTTTTTATGGGGAGTATAAATATTAACAGAATCCAATACCCTAGTAGGGATAGGTAATTTTTCTTGTGGTTGATGCAGTTAAACTCCTACATCAGTTGGACCCCAATAAGCAACTCGTAGTTAATGTTTTCCAGCGCAATGGCAGGGGCAGTAAGTAATAACTTATCAAAATGAAGGGGAAAAGCAGAATAGGCTCCTATCGCTTAAGTAGACTGACTACCTGCTGTCCCATATTCAGCTTTGTGAATCAAATCTGGAGTCATTTTATTTTTTGGATAAGCTGGGAGTAAATAACGTTTACTGGAGAACCAGAGTCAATTATCACCAGGACTTTAACGTATGGACTACTATTTCAACTCAAACTACCAATGATCCAAATTGGGAGTTAATAGCTAATAGACTGTCATTAAAGATTTTCAGTGAAGCAAGCGGGGGATTCTGTTGTGGCAAGCTCAAAATTGTAAAATGCGTTTAAAAGTTTTATCCAATGCTTAGCTTTCTATAGAAGAGATGACCACCAAAATTTGTTTGTGTTAACTGACCAACATAAAAGTAAAAAGTGCTAGAGGTTTCTATTTCCTTAAATAGACATAGGGACTTCAACTTCTGACGAAGCAGCTAACACAAAGCAACTGGAAGTACTGGGGATACAGCTAGAACTATAATAAGGTCTTAAGGCACTTGTTTTCCGTCAGCATTGGGAGTCTCTTGCCCTATACTGAACTGAGCTTTTGCTGACTTACATTTAAGGATTTGGCAGTCAGCTAAAGTGTGGTTGTTTCTTCTGCAATGGTTTCAGTATTATTCAGGTGTAGGCGAATTAGGGGGTGTAATGGCCAATACTTGAGACCAGGGATTATTGGTATTAAAACAAGGTGGCACAACAAGTTTATGTAGTTCAGCCAGAATTTCCAATATAGCCTCTTTAATATGGAGGAGGGTCATTAAGTTAGACTTCACCGCTTTAGGATAAAGTAAGATATTAGGCAAATTTTTAAATGCCGAAAATACAGTGGTGATGACATTAAATATTGTAAGACAATTTCCTGCAACCAGAGTTTGTGCTTCAAGGTAAAAACGGTGGGCGAATTTGCTAATAGTTTCCTCCCAATTAAGGCTTATATCCATAAATTGTCTTTTTTGGTTGGTTAAGGTTGTCGCTCTCAAATTCCTAAAGCAAGGCAGCCTTAGCATCTGTCCAAGCATGGCAATGCATCATATGGGGTACCATAATGTCTTGAGCCATATGGCTAAGACAGTTGGTCAAGATTTTGAATCGCTGGGTGTCAGTGTCTTCTTCCATAGCATTTTTATAACAAAATAAGAAAGAGAAGATGCTCCTTCGCCTGGGACATACTTCTCCTTTAATGATGGTTTGAATGTGCCACTGGGGGGTTAAAGGCCGATGAATGTGTAATACATCAGGGGGACATTTTCATTTAAAGAGGAACTAATATTATTAAAGTATCATAAGGGTGGAGGGCGTCCACTTTAGTTTGTAAGGAGTTGATATCCTCAAAGATAAATCTATTCAATCATGGGTGGCACAAAGAGGCAACTTGGTGGCAATGAGAGGGAATAACTGCCATATTTTGCTTTTGAGCTTGGTAGTTGCATCTCAATGTTTGATTTGGTGTTGCTCAAGAGTGAGACTTTGTTACATTATCCCGTGCATCATAGCTGGTAATTTAGTCAAGAGTTTAAGGCGTTCTTGATCTTAAAAGAGATCAGACGGCAAATTGGTATTATTCATTTTATTTTTCACTGCAAACTTGGGGTGAACCTGGCAGAAAGCACTAGTTTTGTAAGGATCACAGGTTGATATCATGGATCCTTTGTTGTTTGTTGGACAGTTGACTCAAAGACTAGGGTGTTGAATACTCTACCTTGGTTGCTTCTATTGTTCAAGAAATCTTGTTGATCTAGATATCAAGTCTGGTGAGGCAATTTTCAAGTATATACAATTTTATTTAAAATTGCAAAAAGAAGAAAAAGTGTAAAGTCTACTAGCTTAATACCAGCTATATAAGAATAATTGGGGTGGTGTCTTTGGGAATTTTAAACAGTCCAAGCTTAGATCTAAAATAAATGAATTTGGGATTTAATGGCAGCCTAAGACTCTTTGTTGAATTGCTTGTGCTTGTCTCATGTTTTGGGTTTGAACCCTGAGGTTGGGTAACTCTGAGAAAATGATCTGATAGTGTTGTTTGGGGTTAATCTCCGACTTTAATAATTGTCAACTTTCATTGGGTAATATCCCAGGATGAAGTTTGGGCTTTTTGGTCAGATCAGGATCAATTCTCATCATCCAACGCATCTGAATCTGCCATTTGGGTAGCCTTCCCGACAGGGAGGAACACCTGGTTTCAATTGTAGTCATGCCCTCACCAAACATGTGTGGAACTATATGGTAACAGAATGAAGTTTTTGAAAGTCATTTTGCTTGAGTTTTTAAGGATACCTGAATGGAATAATATAAAGCTGTCAACAATAACGCTTTGGTATGATGGAGGCTTACAATCTTAAGGAACTTATAGGGCGGCTAGCAACATGGGATCCTAAGCTTCAGGCATATGACCACCAAGCCATATAGTACTTAGGGTCATCCTATCAGAATTCTTATTGTCTCTCTAGACTGCCTAACCTTTTAGCATTGTCCCCCTCTGCTGCCCAGTTATTTGAGAAGTTATAAGTTCACCAATATGAAGATAAGCAGCCTACAAATTTGGAAAACTCTAGAGAAATTGCTTCACAAGACTGAGATCTGAAATTAATATACTCTATAAAAACAGTAAGGATGGCTGACGTCAATTGTACTCTTCCCTATCTGATTGGCCAAAAATAATTATGTAAGCCCATAAATTTTTTGACCATTAGGGCTTACCAAGATTTTGAAGCAGGTACATAATAGTACTATTGGGAATCTATGAGGTTTGAATTTCATGACATCTTGATAAAGTTTAGAGAATGTCAATCTCAACAGACACATAAAATCTACTACCTATCAGCTTGTTAAGCTAACTGAGCTTGTCATATTATATTTATTGATGTTTATAGACTTTAACCATCAGCAACTTTAACCACAATTACTTTATTGCAGATACTGACCTCATTACTAAGTGGATTAAAGCTAAACCCACTGCAATACATGGATGGTCACTAATGCTAAGTTTATTATGGAGAGAATCATACATCATCATGGTCGTCCCTAAGTTATTCTGACTGATAACGCCACCAGCTTTAATTCCTGTATAATCCTCAAACTAAATGAACTCATGAGAATTCGAGGAGCTCTGGATGCCCCCTCTAACCCTGAGAAAAACAGTTTTGTAGAAAGATTAAATTGGACCTTAGAGCATATACTACTCAATATTTTCCATGTTTTTCTCTTTGCAATGTACCCTATACGTTGGAACCAACATTTTTGGCCATTTTATTAACTACTATAGCTCCACATTGTTTTACCATTCCAATTACTCTATAGGCAACAACCTACCTTGCCACTCTACTGCACTTAATTGTCATAGATACAGATTGAGTTTTCCCATAACAATACTTTATACAACTAGTCAGGGCACTATCTAATTTTTTACTAGAGCCTACAGAGGGTCTAAGACTTGCAAAATCAGACAAAAAGTTTAAGTTGGTACTCACTGAGGGACGTTGCATCAAATCAAAATAAAGTGATTAAGTATATCATTGATATGCCTATTAATTTGGAAAAACAAATAAGATGGTTTCCTTGTGAAAGAATCTAAAGTAATAGAATGGTCCTCTTTTGACGTTTATAACATTGAGCACTTGTCTGATAGGAGATCATTAACTAGGGTCATGCAAAACTCTTAAGACCCTATCACTATTGTCACCGTCCTCTGTGAGCGAGTTATCCAAAGTGTGATTCAAGTCAAGGGGGATTTGTGTTGTCAGATTAATGACTTGAGCTTAAGAAGTCAAATACTTCTGTTTTCCCATTAAGTTTTCTTAAAACAGTTGCCCAAAGAACTAGTTGCCACCTTGTCCTAGAGTCCACCCTTCTCTTTGAGCCCTAACCCTTCTGCAAATGTCATGCGCCTTCTCTTGACTCTAATGAGTTGAATACTAAAATTGAGTACCATTTTTTATACTCAGTGCACTCGCTGTCATACAATTTTCCATTGGCAAATCCTTGTTACAGTGCTGATGAATCAAGTATAAATAATCCCTTAAATTATAATTTAAATATTCTTTTTGCTAGCCTTTAAGTTGTAGTTTCAGATTTACTCCCTGTAAGTAGATCAGCCTATAACAGGAGATTTAGGACACAGACATCTTCATGCAGACAGAGGTCATAAGATCAAAGGGATGATAAAATAGAAGTGGGAACTCTTATCTGTTCAGTATTGTGCATTTCTGCACACTACAGGTGGGGTACTTAAGCTAATCTCAATAGCCATTGGGAACTTTCTCTATAGTACATTGAAGTTAGTGGATGCACATTTGGCTCATTGAAAGCAATCCCAGATATACAGCTGATGTTATGCTAGCTTGTATGTTTACATTTTTCAAATAATGATAAGTACTTTTAAAAGTTATAATCTTTCCAATATATGAAATATTTATTGGTTAAATGTCATGTGCATTTAACTTGTAACTTTTTACAGTATATCAGTATATAAGATTAGAAAGATTGTTTTTTATCTATAGCACTTATTACCACTACATATTTTTGTATTAAGTTAATTATAAAAAAATCCTAAAAAATCAATTATGTAAAATTTACTTAATTTTTCTTACAATAATTTTACATATATAATCAAGTAAGCTATATTTTTTGAAAACATAAATTATATCATAAACATAAACTGGGGGTGGAAGGCGAGTTGGTAAGGGCGTACGGCTACCAACCTGAAGGTTGTGGGTTTGATTCCCGCTCTTTGCACATCGATCAAAGTGCCAGCCAAAGGAAGCTATTGGTGGTTAGTAGGTCTAATAACACGAAAACCTTACCCATGACGTAACCAGAAAAATTTGAGTCCAGATATGGAGGTGGAAAAACTTTCTTTGACAGAGTTGACCCTGTTCAGGTTTCATGTCATTTCTTTCTTTTGGTAATGCCTGTCCCCTGGTCAGCTTGCCTCAGTTAAATAAAATAAATTATATCATAAACTAAACTTTTCTTTCTCGTTGTAATCACTATTGCAACCTATAAAATTCAAGACTGGATCTAGTTTGATAATCTCACAGAGGATATTAGTATGTGCCCATGTCAGGGAGCAGTTGGGCAAGCAAGGTAAGAGGAGCAGGTGGAAGGTCCGCAGCCTCCAACGTTCAAAAATGCCCCAGAGAATCCAGCGGAATTGACAAAAATTTTAAAAAAACTGGCGGTCACTATTTCCTCAGAGATACTCGCATGGCAAGCACGATGCAACCAGTATATCATATGCCACACTCCTAGCCACTTTTGTCAGTGGAATTCAGAGTCTGCACATTTCTGGATATCCAAAAAATGGCCTTATGAGAAAAATTTTGTGAAGATGTACACACAATATTCCCAACCGCGGTGTACGTTGCACCTCACTCCATGTCACATGGTTGGCTGGACCTAGGTTTTAAAAGCAAAACAGCAGCAGATGAGGCCGCAGTGGTGCGCGTAGTGGTTGACCTCCTTGAAGGGCAATGAGTTGTCAAAAATAAATGCACCAGATGGACAAAATCAAACCAAATTTTCCTCACATTTGACTTTTTTCCTACTATGGTAAAATGTGACATTTTGGAACAACACCTGAAAGATTGTCTCGCTGTATACAGCGAAATACAATCTTTCAAAATGCAACGCTTCACGCTGATGCCACACCTGTGCACCGGCAAAGCCATCGCAGTTCTGACCCCAACTGAGGAGATTGTGAAGGACCTAACCCAGATCCCACACTCTACTTTCATCAATATTGCAGGGCATACCACCCACCCATTCTGGGTAACTGTGGATAGCGCGCCCCCCATTTGCACCCACCGTGACGCATTCAGCCATAAGGTGCATGCATGCCCCATCAAGGAGGGTGTCACATTCCAAGAATACCCTCAATGGCCATGGCCAGCGGAGAGGTGCACTATGAACCAGCTGCAAGCACCAAGGAGGCCTTCCCGTGGGGAGCACAAGGCTGCTACCTACTGGTAAAGCCTATCTCCCCACAAGAGTAGAAGAAGGCTAAGCAGGCCCATAGGGCCATGGCCAAGGAAGTAGCCAAAGCCAATACCGCTATCCCACACTCACAACGCCAGGAGGACATGGAAACCTTCACAGTGGAAGCAACTTGGGAATCCATCAACCAATCAGATTGGGAAGCCCATGCTGAGCAGGCCACTCAATCTGAGGATCCGATGGGAGATTTGATCTCACCCAATTGTTGCACCCAAGCTCCAGTTGAAACTGACTTGGGACCCATCCCAACTGAAAAAAAATTTTTTGACCTGCTCAACGGTGCACCAAAATCATCCGCACCACAAAAAATTTGTCCAATGTCGGGAAAACAAAAAGTGAAGGCTAAAGCCAATGTGACTCTTTCTGCAAAAATCAACAAAAACTCTGATAGTGTTGCTGCTAACACCCATGCTGCTGTGAAGGCCCGTGGGGATCTAGAAGAGGCTGGTGGGCCTGGGTGCCCACCCCCTCACACCTAAGGTGCGATGGGGGAAACATTCACTTTAGGGACGTTGAATATTGCTGGACTCAAGGCCTCCCCATCCCGGGCTAGAAAACTGAGTTTTTTACAACACAATTTACCTGTGGATATCCTGGCCATCCAGGAGTCCCACTGTCCATGAGGTTCCAAGGAAGCTTAGTAACAATGCTCCTCCCATCCCTATCCTTTTGGTCAAAGCACTGCGGGGTGCTAATTTGGAAAAATAATTTTTTCAAATTGTTATCCTTAGAAACATTCCTAAATGGCCATGTGCTTGTTGTCACTTTCTCGTGGGCTGACGTAGTGCATGCAATCATCAACATCTATGCCCCAAAATGGTGCACGCGAGCATCAGGAATTTTTCTCATCAGTCAAATCCCTCCTGCTACCCCCAGACTCTTTCCTAGTCGGCGACATGAACTGTTGGCTAAACACACCAATGGACTGGTGGCCTTCCTCACCCCACGCCCCCCAGGGTCACATATAACTACGCGTTCTAAAGGCCACCCTCAGGTTAATGGATGTGCTGCCATGACATGCCCCACTGCTCAAAAACATGACGCGTCCCCACATCCACAACGGCCAATTAAGGTCCATGACCTGTGTCGACCTTATTCTAATGCTGGCGAAATTCCAACCCCACATCTCCCACTTCAATACAACAAAATTGGAATTCTCCGACCATCAACTGGTCTCGCTAACCTACCACCTACCTGTCACAGCTGCTAAGGCCCCACATTGGTACAAAATCCGCCCCCCCTGAGCTTGTGTTGCCAGGATTTTCCACATGGGTAGAAGAGGCAACTTTGGCAAAAAAGTTTGTTACACCGTTTTGTGTGGACCCCATTTCCACATGGGCAACTTTCAAAGATGACACCATCTGCCACTCTCACCATCTCTTCTCCAGATGCTCATGAGCCACATCAGTGGTTATCTCGCGCACTCTGGCAGAATTGGCACACTTGGAGTCCAACATCCCAGCTACAGGATACAGCTCTGCATGGGGATGGAAGTGGGCGGAGGCAACTGCCCACCTCAACGCACTCGAAAGACAACACAAACATCGGGTTTGTGTTCAGTACAGGGCCATACACATTACAAAAGGTGACAAGAGCACCGCACATTTCTTTAAAAAAATTTCACACCATGCCAGAGCATGGCCTGCACACATTTGCGAAGGTCAGATAATTCCATTGCAGATACACCAGCCGAAGTGGCAATCAAAATGCAACAGTATTACTCCAAGTTGTACCAAGCTGACCCAATTCAGCCAGCTGAAATGGCGGAATTTCTCGACCAAGCCCACATCCACACCGTTTTCTGATACCCGGAAATAATGAATTTGATTACTCTGAACGAATTATGGACAGCCATTCGCGGTGCACCAAACTGAAAATGCCCAGGCCCAGATGGCATTCCATATGAGTTCTACAAAAATTATTTCAAATATATATCCCCATTGCTGCTCGCCTCACTTAACCAAAGCCTGATGGAAACGCGCCTCCTACCAGGAGGACATGAGGCCTTCACTGTCACACTCTTCAAGAAAGGGGATAAGCTAGACTTAGCCAACTGGCGCCCCATTTCTCTAACAAACACAGACACTAAAATTTTAACAAAAAATATGGCTAACCGTTTAGGGACTGTAGCATCTGCCACCATCTCCCCAGAACAATTCGGTTTCATCCCCAGAAGGTCGATTTGGGATAACATGCACTCTGTGGCTAATGTATGTCAGTGCACAGCCTCTGGGGCACTTGTATTCTTGGACCAACAAAAGGCCTATGATAGATTAAACTGGGAATACCTCAGGGCCTGCCTCCATCAATTACGCCTACCTCCTCGCTTCATCAACTGGGTAATGCTGCTCACGGAATCTGCAACAATGGCAGTGTGTGGCCCTGGCTTCCTAACGGAAGTAGTCCGCCCTCAAAGGGGCTTGCGACAAGGGGACCCCCTCAGCCCACTCTTATACAACTTCAGCCTTGACCCACTACTGCGAAATGTGAAGGCCCAACTCACAGGGGTCCATGTGCCAGGCCAAGCCCCAGTCAAGATAATGGCATTCGCAGATGATTGTGTGGTTGGGGTGTCTAATAATCAAGATGCACGCTCGCTTGAAGCTCTTATCCAGGAGTATTCCCGGGTAAGCAACGCGGCACTGAACGCTTCCAAAACCAAAATCATCCTCCTTGGTCAGTTTCAGAACTGCTGGACCCCAGAAGTTAGTTCCCAACCCGGCCCATCTGCTCGCCCACGTCCTCGCCCTACTAACTCAAAACACACCGCCCCACTGGTGCTCCCCTTTGTGCCACGTCCTACCATAGGACCAGTACGCCATCTGGGCGTGTGGATGGAGGCAGGCGGATACGCGTCAGTAGGAATGGAGTGCCGTATTCTGGATAACGTGACAAAACGAATCGCCTCTCTCAGAGCCCACCCTACTTCCCTTACTGGCAGGGTTGTCTTAGCCAACTCTATGCTCCTCTCCAAAGTCTGGTTTGGAGCCCATGCCATCCCCTTCTCCCCAAGCTTCTTCAAATCCTTGTATGCCTGCTGCAATGATGGCTTTGGTCAGGCCGCCCACCACCAGTGCGGTTAGAGGTCATTTTTGGCCCCCAACATCATGGTGGCATGGGCCTTCTTGACTTCAAAGCCCATACCGCCAAGATCCTGGGCACCTGGATTGCGGCCGTCATCGCCCCTACACTCCCCTCCCAACACTGGTCCCGCGCAGCCCGCTCCAACTTCTCCCGCGCCTTGGGCCTCAACAATCCATCAAACCCCCACTCCCTGATGAAATACCTCGCTACACACACATTGGCCACAGGTCCTCACGGGACTAAAACCCACTACAAACGAATCCTACTCTCCATGCAGAGCGCTGAGTGGAGAATTCTTATTAGCAGACATACAACCCAAAGAGGCTGCCCCTCTCCTCAGTTCACACAAGAGGTACAGGGGCTACCCATCCATGATGTCGTGGTTCCCACTAGGCCCCATGTCCTATCCAGGGTGGACTACCTGGACATGATGGACATCCCTTACTCCATTGAAACCCAAAAAAATATCTGGAAATATGTACACCATCCTCTGTTGCAACCTCAAGTCCATTCCCATGTGTGGCGCTGCCTGAGGCAGGTGTATCATACAGCTGAGCGCTCTAAAGCTTTACATTCATCCTGTGTCGTGTGTGGCTAGTATGGAACGCTGTTTCACCGCCTGGAGAAGTGCCCTACCTCTAAAGTGATATGGCGCGAAGTTCAACGTCTTCTGGGCCAGGATCAAACACATCCCTTCAGTCTATCAAGAGATATGTTTGCCCTATCAATAGCCTCCCCCCTTCCACCTTCACTTCATGCTTTGGTGGTTGCAATCGCCATGTGGACCATCCACACGATTGTCTTAGATGCCATCGCAGGCTCCACCCCCACCCTCCCAGAAGCGGTCCACAGACTCCATTCTCATCTGGTGGACCACTTCAAAGCGTGGATGTTTGGTTACCTCCCACCACGTCACCAACAGCTGGTCTCCTCTTGGTTCCCAGTCTGGTTCATCAAATTAGACCCCTTCCTCCACACGTGCTCAATTGTGGCTACGGCCCCTTCCCACGTTTCCTCCCCCTCCCCATAAGTGGCGTTCCCGCTGGCAACAGGAGATAGCATCGCTTCTCTGGGGTGCCTCCCCTGGTACTAAGTTTTGTCTCTTCTGAGTCATATTTGGAAGTGTCCATCCCATGGTCGGCCTTCCCCACAATAAATTTAAAATTTAAATTATATCATAAAATAGAAACAAACTTAGCGGGTTTTTTTAAAATTCTAAAGTCTAATAGATTGCCATATTTTTGTATAAAGTACTGGAGGTATAAATGGATAAAATAAGGATAGCTAAGTCTATGATAACAAGGTTTTTTTTAGTCAATGAGTCACATTACTTTGACTCATATAATTTCTATAGTAGACTTTTCTTCCACTTAGACTTGGTTTCAAGCAATTTTTTACAAAAGTTTATATCTCCACCACCATATAACATGACTATTTCCTTTTATGTCATCAAATCTGCCACTGCTTCCCCCAGTGTGGGGCATCAGTGCTCCACCACCTAGCATTTTCCACCCCGTGGGAAACGAATTCAAAATGGGCTCAAATAGCCCGCCAAACTCTTCTGGACAATTTGTCCCTCCATGAGACTTAGTGCTCCACATTGCATGCATCCACCCATTTCACTCTCATCTTCTCATCCTTCCTCAGTCCACCATTTTTTGCACTAGTGGTGCCCAACCCAAAAAGGGAGCTTCCATGCATCTTTATTTGCAAATGAGCCAAATGAAGGTATTATTAGAAATAAAAAAAATTTAATATGGCCCCTAAGTTATCAGCCTAGGAAGCCATATCAGATGGCGAGGAAGCTTTGTGGGAAACTTTATCTGGTACCCACTTTAGCTGGCGGACCATGGTGGATAGCATAGTAGTGTGAGCATTAACGGCATGTGGCATAAGGAGATATAGTTGAGGGTTTTCTTCATTAATGAGGCATTCAGTGTCAATTGACTCAATATATTGAGCAAGTTGATGCTCAATGAAAGTGATGAGAGAAGGCACACAAGTGAATAACTTGATGCGCTGGCAGGTTTCAGGAAAATTGGGGTCAAAAAGTGAAGTTTTTGCTGCGTCAATGCAAGTGTGACATGTACCAAAAGCAAGCTCCTCAGTCACATAAATTACATCCTCCTCAAAATCATGTGGGAAATTTGGGATAGGAATACCCTCATCCAGGGGTTCCATCGCCCCATGGTATGCTGGCGGAGTAAGGTGTTGGCAGGAGCATCTGTAGCTTCTACTCCCATCATATTAATATTTTTATATAATTAAATATAAGTTTTTTGAGAAAAAACAGTGGGGCCGCAATTTTGAAGGATTGACAAAAAATCCTCCAAAGCAAAATCTGGCTTAACATGGTACAGCCATTCATCTTTATCAATCCATTCAATAGCCTTTAATGGATTAAATTTGGCCAGCACGGGCCAGCCACCAAAATTGGGCAGTGGCCAGAGATGATTAGCCATGAACTGTTGACCACAGCAGCTCAGCTGAAACTGTTTCAGCCATCAGCTCAGGTTGCCATAAATTGACCAATGTTTAGAATTTTTAAAATTTTGATTGGCTGCAGCTTTGGAAGCCATGCCAGAATTCGCTGAGGTTGGGGGCGGGAGAATCGAGCCCCACTCAAAAAAATTGGGCGTGGCAGCAGCAGAGCTGATGCTGGAGGGGGAGCAGCAAGAGCTGCAGAGGTGGAAGCCATAGGGCATTGTGCTTCTAGTGATCAAGCTCAAAGCACAAGAGGCAAATGGTGCGGCCATTCTTGATGCGCGCCCAGAAAGAATGATCAGGGGAAGATCTGATCACCATGCAAGGGGAATTTTGAGATGGGTGTCATGGAATGGGCAGATCATCGCAAAGGCATGTGGCCCTGCCAAATGATCCACTACATATGGGACCACAAATTGCAGCACAGGGTCTGCGCCATAACTGGATAAACCCTCTGTGAGCTCATGTCAGAGGCGTTCAGGGGAAAAGATGGAAGGGTAACCTGGCTAATTGGGCCATCAAAGTGGCCTCATCTGGGAGCTGGGTTCAAAAAGTAGGAAGCGGAATATCTTTAAAAACTAATGGCAGCTTAGATGCTGCCAATTGCATTTGCCTCAGAATGGAAACTGGGGTCGAAATCCCCTTAAAGGGGAAGAAATATATGAAGCCATTGGGTTTAAACACTGCCATGGCCATCTCGATGATGGCTGTTCTTACATATGGGAAGAGGTTCCCATATTCAACCCAGAGGCCATAATGCAAATTGCTCTATGGGAGCATCAAAGGGCCCCAGAGCACCGCCTGGGAACGTGTGAGATGGTGGGCCAATTCCTGAGGGGGACATAACGCCTGGTAGCGTTAGGAGGGCTAGAGAGCCAGCCTGGGTACTCTTTGGTGGTGGCTGAAATATGCCAGATGGCAGCACACCACCACCCCAAGCCAGGGCAGCAGGCGTCAAAGACATCAACATTTGTAAGTTTTGGCTCGTTTAAGCAGTGATTTTTTGTATTTTTAAAATTCAAATTGTCTTTAATTTAGATGTCAAAGCGAAAGAGAGTTTTCCACAGTCCAACATTCAATTTTGCCTTTATGTCAACTATGGGCGTTTATTCCCATATGATGAAAAGGCAATTGTTTTATTTAGCCAACGCTGCCTTCACACCAGCTGGCATATCAATTTCTGCCCTTTTTAAGGGCTATTTTGACATACACTTCCAGATGGAGGAGGACTCTGCAGCGGCAGCGTTGACTCCTTTTATTTATGAAAATACCCCAATTCCTACTACCCATACTCGCCTCCCTTCTGACACCACACTGGTGATGTCATTTGCAGCCCTCCCTTCACACCTCCCACCCCATATACTATATGAAGAATTGATGTTGGGGCTTATGGCTTATGGCTCTCAACCCAACCTCATCTTCACCATTCCTTCTGGTGCAGAGTCCTTGCTGCCCCTCGTGCTACTGCCATCATCACCCAAACCACTCCACCATTGCAACAAATCCCCCCACATGCTCACATTATGGCAGCACCAGACCATTTCTTTTGGGCTCATGTTGACAATGGTTTACATATTTGTCCCATCTGTTTTGGCTTCAACCATCCTAAAAAGTCCTGACCCAGGCCGCTTCATATGGCAATATCTCTGAAACCTTGTCAGCGGCATCAGAATTGGGTGTTTTATTGTCCCCCACACATCATTCTTGCTCGATGGTCCAGAGCGGGAAATCTGCACCCAACACAACCATCAGCCACATTCACCCTCCTGTATTCACACCAACTAATTGGAATCAGACTTGAATCACTGATCTCCCCCAAGCAGCTCCACATTCGCCTACTTCCACCCACCCTTATCTGCTGCTCGCTTATTCAATTGAACCAAAATCCTTGGGCTCTATTGGATGAGGTTGACGAGTTAGGTGCAATAGTCAAAAAGACATTTGACAAATCAGGTGAGGAAACCCCAGAGGGGTATAACTGGGATTAATTTTTTTCCTCAGATTTTGATAAACCTATCCTGCTCAGACGTTATGCCTCAAAGCCCAATGCTATCACCTACCAAAGAGATCACCGGCTTGTCTTAGCGGCGATGGTCTCCCCCATTGTCACCACTTCATATTAAAGTCGCAAAGTCTGTTAAGGAACTCCACAATGGCCTGTCTTTAGTTGTTTCTCCCTGATTTCTCCAAAAATGAGCAGTATGAAATTACCAGATTGGAAGATTCTGCGGCCAAAAATGTCATTAATGTTGCTTCACTATCAACCTTTGACCCAAAAACTGTTATTACCAGGAAAAGTATGGCCAGTGATTCCCTACTTACTGATTCCCGTCTTCATGCTGAACATCATCTGGAAGAATTGATCTTAGCTCTTGTCAATGATGATATTGTTATGGTTACATGACTTTATTGAGGGAGCAAACTGCCAAGACAAGGCTGTGCGTCAAGAGTCAAAAAAGGTCAAGATAAAGGACCTTCTTGGCTTAAGGCACACCTTGGACCAACGCTGGGTGTAGGACAGACATTCCCAGATTGGTTCAGTGGAAG
Source organism: Massospora cicadina (assembly GCA_022478985.1). Classification (NCBI taxonomy): domain Eukaryota; kingdom Fungi; phylum Entomophthoromycota; class Entomophthoromycetes; order Entomophthorales; family Entomophthoraceae; genus Massospora; species Massospora cicadina. The sequence continues at coordinate 25,722 of JAKSZP010016077.1, read as the reverse complement.
TGCATGAGAACCAGGTATTTGTTACAGCAGTGACATTAAAATGGACGCGTTGCCTTCTTGACAACGATGATTAGGTTCAGTTGCTCAGGGAATGGGTGTTCAAAACCCATTCAATTGTCACCATTTCAAATTGGGATGGCTCAGCTTACAATCAATCACTCAAGTTTGTTTAAACTTGAGCTACAGTACCCTGGCCAATGTAGGGTTCGATGATCAAATTGTGTATGCTTTGAAGCCATTTTCCCTGATTGACGACTTGCCTTTCCTTGTTTAAAGTATGGTTCTCAAGACCACTATCCTCGTTGATAATCTGCCTTTTAATAAAATTTCATTAGTTTACGTTGTTATATGTTAACTTAGGCGAACCTGTGTACAGACCCCTTTGTAGAGGTCCTTAATAACATCAGCTATCTTATTTGCACTAAATTAACAATTGCATCTGGTGCACCGCTGGGCTGCCCTGGTCCCCTCCAGACAAAGGCATCTAAGCCCTCTTGTTAGATCACCACTTGGATATGGACTCCTCTTTGGGTTCCACACAAGTCTTATTGTTTGTTTTCTAATTATTTATACATACCGCGTTGAACACCATTGCAATATATTACTTTAGCTTCAGCACCATCTTTGGGGCTATGATCCCCATAATACTGACAACTAGCTCCCTTGCGTTGTAACTGTGCACCACGCACTACCTCACTGGGAACTTGGAGTTTATATATATTCTCCTGACATTAGACGACCAACCAATTTTTAAGGTGCATCAGAATTATCCGTGTGGGACTTTTGTAAAGTGTAAATTAAATGCGCCAGCAGTTGGTCACGGTCACGTTGGGGCTCACCACTTTTACTCATTTTGCCAATGATTGGAGCACCTTGGCGTTATTCTTGCTAACTCCTACTTGTAAGTTCCCACCTTTCGTGCTCATACCTGGTTGATTAGGAAGTTTTATGATATGAGGGTTGTAATTCCCTAACTATTCCCCAAAATCAACAAAACCAAAATTAATAAAATGATAGTTTCTCATCATCGCAAGAGGGCGGAGCAAGTGGGATCATTGATAGGGGACTGGTGGTGATGGCCTAGGATAAAGATGCACAATTTGTTGCCAAAATGGATATGGGGTCGTTCACAGCAGAACACGTTTTATAACAATATTTCTTTATATAAAAACAAGCCCAATAGCTTATCTTATGGCTCTGATAAGGAATCAATTTTAGTATACCAAATCACCCCAGAGAACCCGCGCTTGACCCCTACCATGATCTGCAGAACACATGAAGTGGAAAAGGAGTTACTTTTGCAATACAAAAATGTCTATGCAATTACTGAAGATATGGTGTGATATGTGACCTCAGTAGTAAGAGTGGCAAATTATCCCTCCCCATTCTATGATGCGCAAACTTACCCTGGAGGCATGCTTATTCCTGATGAAGAGTTTTCTGGGGAGCTTTTGGCGTTTTCTGCTTTGAATAAAGATCATTCAGGATATTATTGTTGACCGCTACCCTTTCATCCCCTTTTAGGGAAAATCAGCACAACTATTTTGGTGGATATAGGAGCCTCTGATAATTTTATAGACCAAGACCTAGACGACTACCTTGAGCTGATTTACTTGCCAGGAGGTATGTTTAGGGGAGGGGCTTTCCAAGGTATCTCCACGTTTAAAATTTTGGGTTTAGTGGATTATCAAGTTGACAGGTACCATTTGTCTGACCACATTCAAGCTATCAAAAACCTCTTGTACCGCTTATTTTGGGTGTAGAGTGGTGGCAAAAGCTTGACGTCAGAACTAACTTGAAAGGCAATACTTTTCCCTTAACTTTGGAGAAAGGTTATATATTAGTTGTCCCATTATCTGATGCAAACTCTCATGGCAATCTCCCAACTGGCCCAAAATCCACACTCTTAGTATTGACCATTGCTGAAGCCCTCTCTGAAGTCACTTTACCTTCCTGTTTGAAGGGGTTGGACTTTTCGTTTAATAAAGCCTCAGCCAATATACTACAAGCTCATTCAGAGTATTATTGCAAGTTTGAGCTCACTATTGATCTGGTGCATAAATCTTCTCCCTTTTACTCCATGATTGTATGGGAGGAAGCGGCCTTAGATGTGTGGGTAAAGGAGCATTTAGATAAAGGCGCAATATTTCAGCATACCTTCCCTGTATGTTCCCCACTTCTCTTTGTGGAGAAGGCTGATGGTACATTATGCTAATGCATAGAATATTGGTATCTCAACAACATCACCGTACCAGACTTACATCCCATCCCACTGGACTCAAAGATTGCACGTTATGTGGAGACGGCATTAGTCTTCTCCAAGCTGGATTAATTAAGCGCGTTCAATCAGATCTGGATCAAGAAGGGCCAGAGGTAAATAACCACAACTAGTATTAAAAAGGAATTTCACAATTTTTGGGTTATGCCCTTTCAGCTTAAAAATGCCCCTGCTATCTATCAACGCCGTATTAATGTGGGTTTGGGGCTCTACTGGGGGTGAGCGCGGTAGCCTACATTGATGATATTCTGGTGTTATCCCTGATAATGAGTCCTATGTAGTACATTTTCAGCAGGTGGTGGAGCATTTTAGGGCAGCTGCCTTACGTTAAAAATTAGTAATGTGAATTCTCCAAGTCCCAGGTCACCTTAATGGGTAACTTCATGTATGATCAAGGTCACATGATAGCTCCAGATAAGGAGAAGGCAATTTGTGAGTGGCCTACTCCAAATTTGGATAAGAATTGAGGAGTTTCTTTGGGGACGTGTACAGACCTTAGGAAATTAACACTGAATCCTACTAAAGTGGAGGCGCCCCAATATAAGATAAGTGGGGCAAAAGTGCTACAGTGGTCCACAACTTTGCAGGATGTCTTCAAAGAGAAAAAGTGCACCCTGCTGTCCACGTTTGTCCTTCACCATGTAGACGCCACAAAGGAGTTTATTGTGGCTTCTGGTGCCTCCAACTTCGCCATGAAAGCCCTATTACTAGTAAAAAAGCTGAAATGAGCATTCAATGGAAGATTTTTTCAGAAAGATGTTTCTTTCTGAGTTAAACTATGCTGTATATGATGAAGAGTTATTAGCAGTGGTTGAGGCGCTGACTTATTGGCGTCATCACTTGCATGGCTCATCCCAACCCTTCCGCATATGTACTCATCACTGTGCCTTGTTGTACTACCACACACCTCATATCTTGGCCCCACAGCAGACCAATTGCATGAGACCCTGGCATAATTTGCATTTTCTTATGAGTTTACAAAGGCAAGGAGAATGGTATGGAAGATTCATTGATCCTGTGGTGATTCAGCCTTTTTTTAGTATTAGATGGGTGATTCAGGCCTTTTAAATGCTTGGTGGTGCAATTTATACTTTATTTACTATAATCATTGGCATGAGAAAAAAGTATCTTGACTGTGGGATATTTATTATCAAGTGGTTTTTTAAAACATGTAAAAAACTAGAAGACTTCAAATAGGTATAAAGAATTTTATATTAAATTAGTTATGGGGTAAAAGAAAAACCTTATAAATATGTTGCTGCTTAGTAATTAAACAATTTGAGGTTTGAAGTGAGATGGCTGAAAAATTCAGTATAAGCTACAAACATCTGAATTAGAAATATGAGGTTTTGACCTATCAGATCTCTTTATACTCACTTTGCTTCAACGGAATGATTGTGGAAGGGTCAATAGTAGGTAGGACCAGTCTGTTAGGTAAGGATTTGATATACCGGAACCAATCACAGTTGGGGAAGATTTTTACACCTGTGGGGACCCCCTCTGAGACTATAAAAAGAGGTGATCTCCGCAAGGTGGTTTACTAAATTATTTATGGAACGAGGAGGAACCTTGGATGGGCTCCTTGATTCTGCTGCTTGGTTGGCGAAATCTGAATACTTAATCTCATGCTATTTTGCAGAAAATTTTATTAAAAATGTATTGCCCTGATTCAAAGGATTCCATCAAGAAGCATAAAGGGTGTTTTGGTTGATTTTGTTCATATTATGAATTTAAACTCTCTTAATACAATATTTGACTTGTCATGTCCAACATTAACCCCTTCAAGAGTGTTAAGGAAGAGTAAGGGCGCAAGAACCGGCCATGGACACGGTTAATGGTAACTCCAGAAGTCAGGGATTTGATAGAGTACTCGTACCCTCGCTGATAAGTGATGACAAAAAAGCCTTCCCAGATATACCCAAGCTTCTCATTTCTGGGAGTAATGCAATTAAGGTAGTATAGAACCAAATCTAAAACTTGCAATGTAGGTAGAGGGTGCCAGGCCCATTAGCAGCTTGACCCTCTTTGGTGAGAGTCTTTGCCATGTTGATTATCGCCTCTGATTGCAACTGAATGATGTGCTGTGCCAACTTCTTCATAGCTTGCTCAGGATCAGTTATATTAGAGAAAATACCATTGGCTATTAATGCAGGCAACCTCTGTTTCTCAACCATACAACATGCAGAAAGGTGACATCTTTAGGATCCAGTGATAGCTGATATGGTAGGCCATGAGTGCACTGAGTAAGTAAAGTTCCCAATGAAGAGGGTCTAAAGTGGACTTTTTTTTATAAAATAGAGACTAGAGTCCCATTGGCTCTTTCCATGGTACCATTTTTTGAGGAGTTATAGGGGGCTGAGAAAGGTTGTGTTTGCATGGAGGTAGTAAGGATCTTCACCACTCTGAAGGTGAAAATTTTCCATTATCACAAAGTAGAACCTGGGGAAACCCATGCTGGGTGAATATATATTTTTAGCACTAGTGGTGCCCAACCCAAAAGGGGGAGCCGCCACGCATCTTAGTTTGCAAATGAGCCAAACAAAGGAATTATTGTAAATAAAGGAAATTTTTTTAATATAAATCCTAAGTTATCAGTCTAGGAAGCCATATTAGATGGCAAAGAAGCTTTAGGAAAACTTTTGTCTGGCGCCTGCTTTAGCTGGTGGACCATGGCGGACAGCATCATGGTGGGAGCATCGGTGACATAGGCATAAGGAGGTATAGTTGTGGGTTTTCTTCATTTATGAGGCCAGCGGTGACCATCTCCTCAACATATTGAGCAAGTTGATGCTCAGCAAAAGTGATGAAAGCTGGCACAAAAGTGAATGACTTGAAGCGCTGGCGGCTTTGGGGCTAATTGAGGTCAAAAAGAGAAGTTTTTGTCGAGTTGATGTAAGCACGGGTTGCACCAAAAGCAAGCTCCTCAAAAACATATTTTTCATCTTCATTGAAATCAGTATAAATCTGGGATAGTTTTACCCTCTACTGGGAGTTCCATTATCCCATGAAGATGTTGGTGGAGGAGGGTGTTGTCAGGGGAAGAAGTAGCTTCCACTGTCGTTTTAGCCAGGTGAATATATTTTGATGAAAAAAACTGGCCTTTGCTTTGGCAGTTTGAGCAGGAAGAGCTTCAGCCTTGACCCACCTGGTAAAGTGGTCTATGTAACAAATGGGTTTGTCCCGTCCATTACACTCTGACTCAGATTAGAATTTTTTGAATTTGAGTCATATCGTTTATAAACCATTTTTAGATTTGGTCACTTCAAAAATAATGTAACAAATGGAAACAACCCAGTTCCGTCCGCTGTATAGTTTTACATATTGTTTTAGTGCACTGACAAGAAACCAAAACGGCCTAACTGAGTAGGAGAGGTTTGGGGCACTGACAAGCAGCCAAACATTTACCTCTCATTGGTGGGCTATGTAAGTTCTCTGTGTGGTTGGTTCAACCCAACCATGTGAAAGCTCTTTGAAACAGAAACATCCAAAAAAGACCACAGGTATGTGAGGTATGCAAACCCCGAAACATCCTTTTATTTTTATTCTGGATCATAAAAACCAAGGCGCCTGCCAACCAGAGCTCGTCTGGGGAGCAACTGACAATGCTCCTCAGGAAGGGAATTCTAGGGTCCTCATAGAATTTCCAAAGTGAGCTTCAGAAATGGGCACGCGCGCCTTATAAGGGCAGCACATTGGGGACCTCACCTGAGCCATCAATTAGGCTCGCATAAGCCTAATTTGCAACTTGGGCGAGGCACAACCCAATGTCTGAAATGACCAAAACAAAAATGTTTAAAAAGCGATCTGAATCAGATTTGGAAAATCTGAATCCAAGTCAAAATATAACAAACGAGATGAACTCTTCTGTTACAGTCTATACATACTATGATGTACCAATTTCCTCCAGTTGTCTGGGGTAGAGGGCCTACCACATCTAGACATATGGTGTGAAAGAGTTGTTGAAGCATAGTGGGTTAGTACTGATACCAGGTCTTGTATCTTGATTGCTTCTTACAGGTTAGGCAGGCATCCAGGACTTCATTTATGGTCTCCATAATGCCCTCCCAGTAATATCACTTTTTTACTCATCAATAGGTTTTTCATACTCCTCTATGCCCTAGAATGGTATGGGACTCCAAAGTCACGGGTACTCGTTCTTATGGTCGTAAATAAGACAACCAACTCTGTCCTGCTTTCTTATAAAACATACCACTTTCCAACTTGGTGTTGCAGGAGTTCTGAGCTAGCATTTTCTGTACAGGTTCATCCTCATCACCTCACGAATCTGGCGTCATTAAGAGGTCATGTAACCTTTCAACTTCACTAACGTCTAAGTGAAGGACAGGCAGCCATGTTAACCCATCAACATTCATATGGCGTGTTCCCGCCAGGTGCTCAATTGTCATGTTAAAATGCAAAAGCTTCAAATACCAGCAAGCAATTGTCTGGTGGGGTCCTTATATTCTGCAACCACTTTAAGGATACATGTTCAATAACCACTTTGAAGGAAGTCCCATATAAAAAGGGATGGTAGTACTTCATATTGAGCGGTACCGCAAGGCACTCCTTCTCAGTGACTCTGTAATTGCATTCATCTTTTGAAAACATTTTTCTGAAGTATGAAACAGGATGATCAACCCCATGCTCATCCAATTGAGCCATGATAGCTCCAACGGCGTAATCTTAGGCATCCATAACAACATAAAGGGCTTGCCATAGTCAGGGTGGCAGAGGATTGGCCTTTGTTGCAATAGCTCCTTCAAGGTCTCAAATGCGGCTTTTTGATCGGCACCCCAATGGAAAGGAGTTTTTTTAGCCAAGAGGCGGACGAGGGGCTCACTAAGCTTGGAGAATTTGGGGATTAATTGATGGTAGTCCCCCATCATACAAAAAAAACCTGTATGTTATGAAGGGTTTAGGGTGCAGGCGTTTTAGATATTGCTTCCACCTTGTCTTGAAGGGGTTGTATTCCATCTTGAGAGATAGCATGCCCAATGAAATTCAACTTCTTCTGAAAGAAGGTTCATTTGGAGGGTTTTAGCTTGATGTTGTATGCCCGCAAGCGTTAAAAATCTTCCTTCAGATGCATGAGGTGCTCGTTGAAGGTCTTAGTGAATACTGTGATGTCATCTAGATAGTTAATCATGCAGCTCAGCTTGAGATCCTGGAGAATATGATCCATCGCCCACTGAAAAGTGGCAGGTGCATTGCATAGCCCCTGGGGTAACCAAGTGGATTGGAACAATCCCTCTTTACAGATAAGGGCGCACTTCTCCTGATCCTGTGGGAAAAAGGTCCATCTGCCAATACCCACTAGCCAAATCCATGGTAGAGAAAAACTTGGACCTAGAGAGTTGGGCCAGAGCATTGTCAATATGAAAGATAAGTTAGCTGTCCTTCTTAGCGAGGGTTTACAGATTATAGTAGTCCATAACTACCCAATATCCTCCATTTTTATTCTTTTCTTAAGTAGAAGAGAAGATTACCAAGGGCTTTAGGATGGCACCAGCAACCCTGCGTCCAACAATTGTTTGAGCTCTGTCCGCATCTGTAGCTCCTCGAATTTTGATTTACAGTAGGGTTTGTTTTGGATGGGGTGAGCATCCCCAACATCAATGGTATGCGTCCAACTCTTCATATGTCCATAGTCATTATCAGATTTGGAGAAAATTGTTTCTATAGGACACAATAAATATGAACATTTTAAGCTCTGTAGTGGTTAGATCATCAAAGATATGGACATTAGGCAAAGTACATATTGACTGGTTGGTGGGTAAGCCCATATCTGAGATAGACCTATTACTGTGGACTTTCTTGATGTCATCAATGGGCATCAGCAGGACTCTTCCGATCACCTTGTGCTTTTTTATGACAAGATCCTTTGTGGTAAGATTCCCCAGCAGTAGATTAATAGGTCACTTATAGGCTAAGTCCAACGCGCCTGGCAACACTCTGTGCTCTAAGGGACTAACACCCACAACGCTGGTTAAATGCAATAAGCAGTTGTAAGGGATTTGTATGGTAATCTTAGTGTCATCTACCTTTTGTTCACCCGCCTTATTTACTAATTCTTCAGATTCATAGAAAAGGATACCCTCTAGAGCGTCCACTGATTTGGGCAGCTTTTTTGTATTCCGCCCACCGTTGTATAGTGTAATGATAAAGCTGAAGAGGGATACTTAACGGCGCAAGCGTATTCTTTTTTATTAATCTCTTCATTGGTCAAAATTAGATGAATCTCATAGTCAAGCTGAGATATCTAGTTTTGTTTCAAGTTTAACCTCTTAAAATCCAAGCATAAATTGGTACTAATGAGTAGAACATAGGTATGGTTGGCCAATGCAACCGTTGGGGCTGACAAGAGGAGCTTCCTAAAACAAATGGTCAGAGAAGAGTAGGCTCCAATGGCATGAGTGTTGTTTGGCCCTGAAGTCCCAAACTCTTGGGTGTAGTTGAGGTCAGGGGTCAGCTTAATTTTTTATGAGCTTTAGTTGACACAACGTTCACTAGGTACCCAGTGTTGAGAATAGCCCTAACCCGCACTCCATTAACAGCAATCTCCACTTTGGTTCAATTTCCACCAAAGTTGGGGGAAAGAGGGAGGACCTCCTTTATAATGGAGATTAGAGCAAAGTCATTTGCCAGTTTAAGATTATTTTTCTTGGATTACCTGCAGGGTATGGACACTTTGGGTAGATTGGATAAACATGACAATGAGCTGGTCAGCATCACTGGCAGTGTCAATAATCTCAAGGCCCCTCGACACTTGATGGAGATAAGTTTGATGGAGGATCATAGACCAATTCACTCTCTCTGGGTTCAAACATTTGGGTACCTCCACTTCACCTGGGGCTCCTAAAACATAGTGACCTATATCTTTGCATCCACTTTTGATTTGTCATCAGAGGGGTTATTGATGCATGTTAGGGAGTCCAGAAGGGGTTGCTCCTCCACCTTATTAACTTTTGGGAGAGGCGCTGAAATTGTCACAGCTTGATTTTTGACCTTCAATTAGAGGGTTTGTGCTTCCTCATGTCTGATAGGTTTCAGACTATAATTATCTGGATGAGAGGTCGAGGGAGATAGTGTTGTGGAGGTGAATGCTTTAACTACGCCAGCTTTGGGTCAATCAGTGGCTGTGTGCTTTTGTGAAACTTGCGGTTCTACTTTTGCGACTAGATCATTTAACCCATGGTTAGTGGGAGCGATTGGCACCCAAGAAAGGGGTTTAGGCTTAGGAACAGGATTTGGAACTATTTGGGAAGGCCGCTCTTGAGAAGAAGATGGGCAAGCCAAATGGTTGATTGCTTTTTATCAACTGGGTTTTTGAGCTGAAGACGATGGGAGCACTACCCCACTACAGCCATAATCATCTGACTAACTTTATGGGAAGAAGAAGCAGCTTGTAAAGGCATCTCCACAAAAGCAGGTTTCCAGAAGGAAGCAGCCATAGTAGAGGCCAAATTGGTAGGAGTAGATGCTTGCCTCAGAGATTCTTGCATAGGGTCAAAAACATAGATATCAGCCACCACTAGCAGAGCCTCTTTGATATCCCATAAATTTTTTGAAGGTGCACTTGACTGAAGAGATATGCAGCGCCAAAGAGGGATGATGCGTTTTACAAGACAAAATAGCAGCTATGGCGTCATCCAGTGGTAGCATGTTTGCCAGCAACGGAGGTTGAGCTTCACTATATAATTGCTTAACAAAAGAGTGGAAATGATTCCTACCCTTGCAGACTAAGGCACATAGAGGCTCTTTTTGCCTTTGTAAACTTTTTATGGAGCTAAATTCGTCAATGATGGCTTGTTTAATCTCCGCCCAGGTGCTGAGCATGGCCATGGTGGGAAACATTATCTCCTGAGCCACATGACTCAAGCAAGGGAGGATCTACCGGATTTTCTGCTGGTAGGTTGCTCCATCCATAATGGATTCATACACAAACAATAAAGAGGCAATATTACCCTTACCAGGGATAAACTTAACTTGGAGAGGGGGTTTATGGATGGTAGGGGAATTCCCCATAAGGACCTTGGGAAGAGTGCTGCTCAAGCCTTTTAAGGTGAGACAACGCACTGGCTAGCTGTAATTCAATAGCCGCCAACCTAGGTTTAGAACCATTGACATTTTGTTAATAGGAAATTTGTAGTGTACAGGGTCCCCTGTAGAGAGCACCACTTGTGGGAATTCAGGCCTTTGGTTGCTCGCTGTTGCGTTTTACAACTGAATTACCACAATTATTAGCAGGAGAAATAGGTTTCTCAACTGTGGGATATTTATTATCAGGGGGCTTATTATAGCTTATGAGAAACTAGAAAATTATCTATTAATGGGAAAAAGAATTTTTTATTTACTATAAGCGATAGGTTAAAAGAAGAAATATATCAATATGTTGCTGCTTTGTATCTAAACAATTTGAGGTTTGAAGTGAGATGGCTGAAGAATTCAGCATAAGCTACGAACATCTGAATTAGAAATATGAGGTTTTGACCTATCAGATCTCTTGAAACTCACTTCGCTTCAATGAAATGGTTGTTGAAGGGTCAATAGTAGTTAGGATCATTCCGTTAGGTAAGGTTTTGATATACTGGAACCAATCACAGTTGGGGAATATTTTTACACCTGTGGGGGCCCCCTCTGAGACTATAAAAGGAGGTGGTTACGCATAGTTGGTTTAACTAAATTCCTTATGGAATGAGGAGGAACCTCAGATGGGCATCCTTGATTCTGATGCTTGATTGGTGCAACTTAACTACTTATGTTGTGCTTTTTGGCCGAAAAACATTAATAGATGTAAGGCCCTGATTCAAAGGGTTTTACTGAGAATTGGCCAGGTTCTTTTGGCTGATTTCATTTGTATTATGAACCAAAGCACTCTTACCACAATATCAAACTTGTAATTTTCCAACAGAGACAAAACTCTGCAATAGCTCCAGATACTAAGAAGGTGGAGATACAAAACACTCACTTGGTGATTCTGCAAGGTAAGATTGTGTCTTAACTTCACTCTCCATTGGCCCACAGGCCAGCACATGCTTCTCTGGAAAATGTTGAGTAATTAGGTATGTTCAGAAAAGTAGTCTTTCCACAGCCACTGTCAGCTAGGTATACTATGGTCCTTGCCAAGAGCAAGTTGATTCAAGAAGAATTTATCTTAGGATACCATGTTAAGGATGAGATGGTGTGGTTTCAGGGATGCCTACGGGTTCCTGCAGGACCTCTTCTCCTGGAAATCATCCAGGAACATCATGATGAGATCACTGTTGGCCACCTGGAAAAGCAAAGAACCTTGAGATTATCCACCACACTTATAATTAAAAGTGATTAGATGCTCATATTACCAGGTATTGTAAAGAGTGCCTGGTCTGCAACCAAATGAAGCCAAATTACCAGCACCTCGCAGAGTTGTTGGTGTCAATTTAAAAGGCTGAAGGGCCTTAGACTTCCTTATCAGTGGATTTTATTGTGGTGAAACCTGCTTCAGAAGGCTATGAAGCCATCATGGTATTGGTGTACCATATTACAAAGTTCGCCTATTTTATCCATTATAGAACCACAGTAAGCGTGGCAGAGATGGCCAGGACTCTTTAGGTCACACGTTTTGCTCTTCATGGGGTCCCCCAAGAGATAAATAGTGATTGGGGGATCCAGTTTACCTCTGTCTTTTGAGAAGAGTTGTGTAAGACTCTTCAGATTTGGCCCTGCCATTCAACTGCCTATCACCTCGATCAGATGGTCAGACTGAATGAGTGAACCAGTGCTTAAAACATTTCCTGCAGTGTTACACTGTCACAGATCATTCATATTGGGTTTATTCATCTCCATATGGCCAAATTTAGCTATAACAATGCCCAGCGTGCATCAGTCAGTTGTTCCCCTTTAATCTAACTCTGGCTCAAATACCACCTTCAACATGGAGTCCAGTTGTGTATCTAAGGTGGAAGCTGTGGTCAACTTTGTGTAGACAATCAAGAAAGTACACCAAGAGGTGAACACCAGTTTGGATGCGGCCATGCAAGCTTACAAGAAAAACGTTGATGGTAAGAGATGAGTTGGTCCAGTATAAAAGAAGGGATAAATCATGATTCTAAATGCTAAAAACATCCAAATCAAGCAACCAGGAGAAACTAAGACTGAAAAGGATTGGGCCTTACTGCATTGTCAAAAAGGTGAGCCACGCCTCATACCAGTTGGATCTCCCCCTTGTTCCCAATATTTTTCAGTCTTCCATGAAATTAAGCTTACGCTGTTTGAGGGCCCCCACCAGAGACCCCTGAGGCCTATCTTGTGGATGGGGCGCTGGAGTGGGAAGTGGAGGAGATAATAGTTTCCCATTAGGTAAAAAGAAGACATGTTATCTTGTATCCCACTGGGATTTGACAGAGCAGAGAACATTTGGATCCCAGCATGTGACTGTGCCCATGCCCAAGACCTGATTGAATTATTCCAGAAGCTTTTTCCTGAGGCTGCAGGCTCTAAGTCTAAGCAAGCTATTGCTGCCATGAAGTTGGCCCCTGCTACAAAAACTTTTCATAGTGAATGCCCTGGAGGGGGTGGAGCCCAAAAAGAAGGAGAGGGTAATGTCATGTTTATATAATTTTATTAAGGGAACCAACTGCCAAGATAAGGATGGGCGTCAAGTGTCAAAAAAGGTCAAGCTACAGGACCTCCCTTAATTAAAACACACCTTGGACCAACGCTGGGTGCAGGCCAGACATGCCCAGTTTGGTTCAGGAAAGTGTGTGAGGCCCAGCCATACTTTACTTCAGTGGCATTAAAATGGATGAGTTACCTTCTTAACAATGATGGTTTGGTTCAGTTGCTCTGAGTATGGGAATTTAAAACCTTTTCACTTTTTATCATTTTCAAGTTGGGAAGTCTCATCTTACAATCAAGCACTCAAGTTTGTTTAATCTTGAGCTTCAGTACCCTGGCCAATAATTGGGTGTGCTGATTGGTTTCTTTAGACTTGTAACCAATTTCCCTAATTGATGACTCACCTCCACATGTTTAAATTATGTTTTATAAGACCAACTTTCCTCATTGGTCATCTTACTTTAATAAAATCCTGTTATTTACATTTTTTATATTTTAACTTAAAAAACCTGTTTGTGAACCTCTTTAGAGAGGTCCTTAACAGCATCAGCCATTTTATTTGCACTAAATTAACAATTGCATCTGGTACACCACTGGGCCACCCTGGTCCCTTCCATGCCAAGGCACCCAAGCCTCCAGCCCATATCACCGCTTGGATATGAACTCCACTTTGGTGTCCACCCTAGGTCTTGTTGTTTGTTTGCTATTTATTAATACAATAGATGTTTGATCTAATAACTAAATTAAAACTTATACAAAAAATAGAAAGTATAATATAAGAAATCCTTACTAAAAATATATAAAAGTTATAATTAAGCTACCATTTACTATTTTTTTATTTTATCTTCATTTATATTATAGTTTGTAATGAAAGTAGTTAAATAAGCCAGAGGACACCTTGTTTAAAGCAAAGGAATATCATAAAATAGAGTTATCACCTGATTAGGACTATTGTCATTGCCCATTGCCATATGAGAGCACACTTTTATTAAAGTGTATATAATCAGTGCAACCTTAATTTGCATATATATAATATACTGCAACTAATATAATGCATAAGTATTCTTAAATAATAGGTATCATTTTAAAAAAAATAAAACTTGTCACTTATATTTTAGTATAAATATTATTTTAAGCTTAATATAACTAAGATAGTATGATATGTACTGTAAGCTTTACTTTTATTGTTAGTAAGTTATCACCAACAGCATCATTATTAGCATATAATACTAGTTACTAAATTACTGACAATAGTTTATCTAGTATGTGCTTAAATTTTTACTAAAATCAACACTGAAATAGTTCATGATGTAGTAGTAATTTCAATGAGTCAAATCTCAAAGTGTTATTGAAGCAATTTGTTACATCATTAATGCTTGAAGCAACAATTTAGGAATACTATGCCTGCGTAATCACATGACTAAGCATTAAGTATATATAATAGTCAACTATACACTTATTTACATTGTGATCAACAAGGCTTTCTTTATGTCAGCTATTTCATATAACAATAATTTCATATACTATTAAAGTGCCCCAAATGTCTATATATGATAAGCTTAGAAATTAAATCTATAATTACATCACATTCTCCTAGCAGTTACATTGCCAAATTTTTTAAACCCTTAGAACTTTAGTTTAATAACTTAATAAGGATAAAAACTGGTAGTATAAACAACCAACTAGAAATCAGACCAGCTTTTTAGATATATAAGTCAGCTTTGACCAAACCAGTGCTGTATTAGTAATTTACAAATTATAAAAGCCTTATTGATCAAGTTAACTTATCTTAAAAATATACAGCCAGTGTAAGATATAGTGTTATAAATTTTTAGCACTAGTGGTACCTAACCCAAGAGATCATAGTGTTAAAACTTTAATTATCAATGTTTTAGGCTTTTTATTTATAAAATATATTTCAATTATCTAATAGCTATAATTTAAGTAGTATAATTAAGCATTAGAAAACTTTTTTAAATCAAAACCTAACTTAATAATTTAACTTTTTAGCTAAAAAATTTACAAGTAGATTTTATTAAACTGTTAAAAAAAAGTATATAAATTTTTGATCAGTGAGAAGACTCTTGATTATCTAATAAATGCTTAGTACCATAAAACAACTACTCGTAGTATCTTAAACAGCACAATGCTGCCCTAATAGCTTCCTGGCATAACTCTGCAGAGAGGTTCTTAAATGCAACTCTAATTGAATCAAGCAATTCAACTTGGTCTTCAGGCTGCTTTAAGCTAACAATAGCAGATAAATACTGCCAGAAGAAAATATATCATATTGCAGTCCTGAAGATTAGCAGATAGAGGTATATCACCTCTTTTTGATATTATCTTGCCCTTAAATAGCTGTTTTAAAATAATTAGAGCTTTGGCTGTTGTGTGGGCTGGTAAACTATCTTAGTAGAAATACTTCACACCAGTATTTAATTTAACAAGATCCCTAGCAAAATCAATTGCTATTATTGATAAGTACAGGTGGAAGATTAAGTTTGTTATACATAATTTTCATTGACAATAGGATATGGGCCATATGCACCCTCCCATGATAGCATAGCTACTACAGATATACCTGATTTTTAATTATTATGAGTAATAGATTTGGTACTTACTTTGGATAAAGGCTTATTTTGCCTGCCACATAGTGAAAAGTAAGCCTCATCACAAAATATGATCTTTTTTCAAGATCTGGAATTTTATAATTAAGCTTTACAATTCTAGAAGATAGTAAGGATCATTCTTCTACAGCATTTTTAAGCTTCTCCTTGGCTTCTTAGTAGCAATTAAAGGAAGTCATTGCTTTACATTGTGAGATAGTTGCTCTCTAGGGGTAGGTTTATTTACATTATTAGATTTACAGCAATCAATAATAGACTGAAGATTATTGATTACCCCTTTAATAAAAAATTTATAAATTTTATAGATCAACTCATTGCTTAAAACCTAAATTGTTCTAAAAAGCTTTTAAAAGGCAAGTTGTATCTCTTCTAAGCTTTGGGTCTCAATATAGAGTTTGATAATTTGAGCAGCATGTTCTGGAGTATATATGTCTATCATTTACTAAGCTCTAAGTATATCTAAATTGTTAATGAGAATATAAGGTAAGCCTTCAATATTTATTATATATATTTGAATATATAGAAACTTAATAAACTAATTATAAAAAGATATCACACTTATTGAAAAAAATGATAACTAGTATTAGAAAGCACTTAAATTTGCAAACAGAAATAGAATCCTTATTATGTGAATAATTATTAAGGGTATTAAAAATATCTGGAGAATATATAATGAGTTTGTTGGGGCATAAAGATTTAGTCAGTACAATACTAATATGATAAGAGATATTTTTATTGTTACATATGACAACTGTTATGATGAGATATGTAAACTTATAATAGTTTGGCAACTTAAACATATATGGCATTATAAACCCCAATAAAAAAGATAAAGCAATACATATTTATTGTTTAAAAGCTAAAAGAATTATAAAAATACCACCTTTTATTAAGGTTGATAATATACTTAATGACTAAAAATAGAACCTTGCTGAAAAAACTCTTTCTGACTAAACAAAAGTTTAAAGTCTCCAGCTTAAGACTTATATAATATAAACTGAATAAAAAGTTTAGAAAATGAGTTATAAAGTAAAACATAATAAATAAAACAAAAACTACAAAAAAGATGCACAAATAATATATTAGTATGAAGTATACTATAGATATTAACCACAATCAAGAATGCACAAATTGAATTAAAGCTTATACTTGCAAACCCAATGTGAACCAGATCAATTGATATAGTTATTAAATCTAAAATAAGCCCAATGTGATATGACATGTCAGTAAATAATACAACTTTGTTGGGTATTCTTAATTACTAGAGCCCCATGTGGGGTGGTATAGCACTGGATCGCTGATATAGTGAATACTTAAAAATACTACCTAAACTAAACTCTGAATTAAAGTGAAATAATCTTTAAAATAGTACTAAATATAGAAAGCAGCTTTAAACTCCAGATCAAAATTATGCGATCAAGAATAAACAAACACTAGAAACTAAAGTATAAACTTAACTAAACCTAACTCTGAAACAAAAGGAAATGATTAGCAGAAAAATGGTAAAAATAAATAGGTGAGCAACTTTAAACAGAGATAATTTTATCAAGATTAACTAGCACTAAAAAACTAAAATATAAGCTTATCTAAATCTAAATCTGACTTAACTTAAATTGATATATTAAAAATAGCTAATTATAAGAATATTCAAATACCTTTGTTATAAACTATACTAGTTGTTGACAAAACAAGTTGCTCTCTGTACCTTTCGTTGTATTTTATCAAGCTAGCAAAATTGCCTGAGGCTTGCTACAGTACTATAAAGGGTGGTTAGCCTAGCGGGTAATTCCTGCTTCCACCCTAGTGCAGATTTTGTTCAATACAAGTTCGAAACCTGTGCTGGCTAGAAAAATCGGTGTGGTATATTTGTCTCAAGGTCGACCCACCTTGAATACTTTTAGCTACAGTACTATTGTTGAGATTCGAGGAAATCTCGATTCAAGCCACTATCTGTTATTCCAAGGATTAAGTAAACCAACTACTTGGCTAAAACTGTTTAGCCTACAATTTCAAGTGATTAGTTTAGATTTTATATAAGAACTATGTAATAGATAGATAACCACCAACCACTCAACAAAGATAAATTAAGCCTATCCATTCAAAGTACTATTTTTAGTTTTTAATTTAAATTTAATATTATAAACTAGCCAAATCACCTGTGCTTCGCTATGGTGTCTAAAATTTCAGATTTGATTTATTGATTTAGATTTTATATTATAAATAAACAAAACTACTTAGCCAAATCTAATTGCTCAATTGAATCAACCAAAAACCACCAACCACTCAGGTAAACCTAACTGAACTTATCAAAACAACCAATAACTAATCATCCCTCAAAACTAAACTGTGTCCTATCAATTTAAACAAAAGCCATCAACCACTCGGCCAAACAAAAAAACATATCGAATCAATCAAATAACACCAAACTGCTACCCGAAACATTTTTTATACTTAAAATCATTAATATGTGACAAGGGTGGTCAGCCGCGCAGATAAAACTGCTTCCACCCGTGTAGGTTTTGAGTTCGAAACCTGTACTGGCTAGAAAAATTCTCGGTGTGGTATATTTGTCCCAAGGTTGACCCACCTCAAATAATTCTTTGCAGGGTTGCCCACCCATCTCCCCCCTGCAGTTCTCCAACACAAATT
Organism: Massospora cicadina; assembly: GCA_022478985.1. NCBI lineage: Eukaryota > Fungi > Entomophthoromycota > Entomophthoromycetes > Entomophthorales > Entomophthoraceae > Massospora > Massospora cicadina. The sequence continues at coordinate 7,572 of JAKSZP010016077.1, read as the reverse complement.
GGTGGAAGGGTTGGCTGTTTAAAGCTCAGACCCTGTTCTGCAGTTTGTGGTCCCTAACAGGGCCAAACACCTTGCTGGCCCTTGTGCATTTGCCACAATTTGGCCAGCTGATCATGGAATCACTCAGGTAATTCCACTATATTCAATTAATAAATCTGCCCCAATCACCAATTTTGGGCCCACATCAAAGGCAGCAGGCAGTTTGCCCTTCCTGTTTTGGGTTGTGTTGGAAAATCAACTATGGGCTCTGCTAGTTGGCAGGCTAACCAGTAGAAGACTGGTCAGCCCTTGCCATTTCACCTTAGGTGTTGGGGCTAGCAGCACTGGCTAACCCCTTGGCATGTCACCCGCACCATTTTAGGGATCCCCTAGCCTTAACCCTAACTAATGAAATAAATTATAAACTTATAACAAAAGGTAGAATAGGCAAAGGGAGATATTTATTGAAAGGGAAGCACCAGGTATTTATACTATTTACAAAAGGGCTACTGCACCCATCGCTGACCATTGGCTCATCTGCTGCTTCTTCCAGCCAACCACTTCTCTTTTTCTTCTACTTCTTCTTATACTATATTATCTCTTCCCTGGTATTGACCCTCTCACTCCATCCTTCCTGATATCCAAATTAGTTTTGGTTCATCCTTGGCCTTAAGTCACTGGTGAACTATATAAATAATTAATCTAAATTAATATCAAATTTGTATTTGACCTTCAAGTTGATATAATTACACCAGAAACCACTTTGGTTGCTCACTTTGACTCGGAATATCTCAGCATCTTGCTGACATCACTTCTCCTCTTATTCTTAATAAATGAGGCACCAGAAACAACCTCAGCCACCTCAAACTCATAATTGTTTAATCCACCAACATCAGATAATCAATACAGGCAGTGAATGTCTGAAGTGAATACATCGGCTTTCCACCAGAAATCCCACAATGGACCATGAATGGCAGTTGGTATCAAACACTGGTTCTGCTGACTGATATCAAGTGGATCATCCTTGGCTATTAGTCACTGGCAATCCTTCTACTAAAGTGGGCCACCAATTGGCCCCACTCAAACCCAAATACCAAACTTGGTGGAATACTAATTTTGGCTCAACCCAAATTGAGGAGCAACTAACCAGCAATCACATTAAATAACATGAAATTCAGTCAATAAACCATTCTGTCAGGATTGGCTATATCATTCCAAATAATGCTAAATCATTGGAGGATTCCATCTGGTTAAAATAATGATAGGTTGGATCACTTGAAACAGAAGTGCCCTGCCTAGGTGGAGGTCAGGGGCTCAGCCCTCACCTCCTCAACTGCTGCCAGCTTTTTGGCTGCTTCAGCCAAAATTTTTACATAGGAGTGATTCTCCCTCCTCCTCCCTCAAAGCCAGCGGGTGTGGCTGATTCAAAGTCAGCCAATCAAAAGTCAATATACTATAAGCTGAAACCAAATATTTTGGCTCAATCAGTGCTGAACACCAAATTTACTAAAATTTCTAACCTTACCACCCCACCCACCCAATCAACTTCTGTCGCTGGGCCAATCAGGCCTGATTTAAATCCATTTAATGTCCTCAATTGGGTTGATGAGGACGATTGCCCACATGAGACTGATCCTGTGTTCAAATGGGAGGATTTTATAAATCCTTCCTCTGAATCACCTCATTGTCATCAATTCAGCCCTAAAAAGGGCTGTCCCCAGTATAAACCTAGATTGAAATTACAACTGAAGTTGTAACTTCCCCTAACACCCTGTTGCAAGGCAATATCAAATCTATTTTGGCCCCCTTAAAAATGGTTTCCCTGGGCCAAAATTCCCTAAAGAATTTCCTTTCACTGCAAAACAGGAAATAATTGTGTTGGGGCACAAGGAAAATGAATCAACCATGCAAGCTACTCAAGTATGTGGCTTCAACAGAGATAAATCTTCAGAAGAAAAAACTAAAATTGTCCAGCTGCCAAGTTTGCTTCTGCGGGTAGAGAATAACCTATCCAATCATATTGATGCAATGAACACAGCAGATATTATTGATGAAACTAATATAACTCTCTTCAACCTTCAGCCACATTCAGGTGATATGCTTAATCCACTCTTGTCTGCCTTAGCACGTTCCCTCAAACACCCAATTTGCCCCCCTTCCCCCTCAGTTATGCTAAGCTATGGTAACCTGGTCTAGCATACAAGAGGTTAAATCGGGTTTTTTGAGCAATTTTGCTCCTTTTTTATCCTGCTTTTTATTTTTTGTTGGCAAGAAGGGTCCCCTGGTCCCCTTGCCTTTTTTAAAATGAGTATGTGACATATCTTCCAAACTACGAAATCAACTTCTAGTTAACTTGCCAAAAGTATTTCATTAATTAGGTGAACCAAATTAGGCAGGTTTTTAAAATATATAAACCTAACATCTATATACCCATGCTTCACTACGGTATTTAATTTATCAGATGATAAGCTCAAATTGTAGCCTATAGGCTGTGCCAGCACTACTTTCAAGCCACTTGGACTAACAGCTTCACTGTTGCCCTTGTGGCTGGTGAGCTGATTATCATAACTACTTAATCTACTTAAACTCTAATACTGATTTTTATTGAGTTTCAGGTGAGTAATTTGGTGAATTATTAGATACTATTTTCTAATTCTCACCCACTCACCCAAATAGATTGAACCTATCAGGCTCAATAATTTCTGACTCAATCTTATTTTCCAATTCTCACCCACTCACCCAGATAGATTAAACTTATTAGACTCGATTAGCTTCAGGTGAGAGATTTGGTGAATTATTAGATAATATTTGCCAATTCTTACCCACTCACCCAAGTAGATTGAACCCATCAGGCTTGATAATTTCAGATTCAATAAGATTCACCAATTCTCACCTACTCACCTAAATAGACATACCTATCAGATTTGAAGGTTTCAGATGTCAGTCAATCAGTCAATAGGTACATCAGTAAATCAGTGAAATTTTTTACTAAGTAGATACTACATTGAACACTCTTGCCTTATATTACTTTAGCTCCAGTACCCTCTGCGGGGCTATTCTCCCCATAATACTGATGCCTAGTTCTCTAGTGTTGTGGCTGTGCACTGCACACCACCTCATTGGGAACAGGAAATTATAAATATTCTTCTGATAGATATTGCAGATCTCAATCCTTTTTTACTACACCTTGACCCTCATCATGCTGACGCCCTGACCCTCTAGCTCTTAGCCTCAATCAGCTATTAAACATTGCTCCACTGATGTGGTTGATGTGCATGCATGTGCGCCACTCATCCCTTCCTCCCCTCTGCCATGATAGGTTAGCAATCATCAGCTCTCTGCCTGGTTGAAGGTTTTATTTTGTTAATTTATTCCATTTTGTTTTGTTTTGTCATTTTCTCTTTAAGTATCAGTGCTGTCCATCCCCTGATTGAAATGCTTTACATAAAATTTAAAAATCAAAATAAATTTTATAGTAACAGCCTCCTTAACATGCAACTTTAATTAAAAAATGGTATCAGATTCATATTTTTATATTAGTAAAAATCAAAGATTTAACCTTTATACATATTTTAGAATAATTAATTAAATAAATTGTAATTAAACAAGATATTTTTATTTAATATAGAAAACATAAAGTTTAGAGGCATTACTCTAATAGCTTATTCATTAAGTATTTGATATGAATTCAGATTGACTTTTTTAAAAGGATGCTTTGAAGTACTTTATATGCAGGAATAAACATTTAAATTTCAAATTTTTATATTTTTATTTGGGGAAGGCTGACCATGGGACAGACACTTCCAATAAACTTCAACAACAAAACACCAAAAATAAGGAGGTTACCACAGAGGAGCTGTAGTTACCTCCTATTGCCAGTGAGACTTCCAGTGGAAGGAAGAGGGGAGTGATAGGGGAGGCATGGACCAAAACTGAACATGAGTGAATGAAATGATCTGATGAGAGAAACTAGATGGGGAACCAGGATAACACCAATTGGTGTTGGCAGGATGGCAGGTGGCCAAACAAACAAGCTTGAAAGTGATCTATAATGTGTGAATGGAAGCAATACACAGCTTCATGTAGGGTTTGTAATGGGTGGGTTCAAACTAATACACAACAAATGAATTGGGCAGTAAGAGCCACGTTACTGACCATACTAGGTATAGGCCTGCAGAGACCCATCCCCAAACCTGAATGCCATGTCTCGTTGTTGCCATGTATTCTTGTACCACTGTCCCCACAACGCTGCACATCAGTAGCAGGGCTTGGGACCAGGAAAGGGCTGAGAATGACGCCAACGCCACACCAAGCTCACTGGTGGAGTTCATGTCTTTTTTGATCTGATACATCTATTTTACTAAATAAAATTAATGTAATCCAAGCCAGCAAATCTTCTATTTTAAATTCCTCATAGAAGACACAACTGGCCTACAGGGCTGCAGCATCTTCCCTTAAATAATGTGCAGCAAATATCAAATAAGCTTTCTTTTTAGTTAGACTCTTCTGAGCCCTGACCACCAAATCATTAGTGAAGATTTGCCATCTCACCAGATCACCATCCACACCCGCATAAGCCCATTGTCATTCTGTAGAGGTGATTCAGATTTGGGATGGCGATTTTTCTCGGTTCTGAATTTACCAAATTCGATGCCTATTGAATCAGGGCCACATATGGACTGAACTCCACTCGATCTGGATCAATGTATAAATCAGGTGCCTCCTGATCAGTTACAGGGTTGGGGTAGTGCCAGATAGTGCCTCAAGGACAATGGTGTGTATTGTTCATAGTGCCATTGCAACAATTAAGGTGTGGAGCAATGGGTGAATAGGGGAGAACATGAAAAAGTGAAGATGTTTTTGGACAGGCTGAAAGCCTGCTAACTCTCCTGGCAAAAGAGGTGCAAAAAATCTCACCAATTGCCTGTGAAGGTGGGCAATCTTCCAAGTGATGCACAAAGGTCTGTATTGAATACATACAATGCATGAGTTTGAGAGGCTTTGGATCACACAGCCATGCGGTACACTTTTCTCAGGCATATTCACACATGGGTGCCAATTTGGGGTTGTAAAATATGATGCTGTGTGTACTGCTAAATGTCCTTCTGGGTATCCAAAAAGTACAGTGTACTGAGCTTTTCAAGGTAGTCCACTTGGGCAATGATGTGAGGATGTTGAGGTACCAGGTTGTTTAAAATGATTGCCCGCTGACTTCTTGTTTGAAATGAGGAGTAGGGCGACTCCCCTGGCTGGTGTGCCCACAGATGCTGATTCTCCACTCTGTACTCTGCATGTAGAGGAGAATAGTTTGAAGTGGGGCGACGTCATATGGGCCCACGGCAGAGGGATGTGAGGCAAGATATTTTCGCAGAGAATGGGGGTGTATAGGATTGCTGAGGCCCAGGGCGCAGGAAAAGTTATTGTGGGCTGTGCGTGACCAGTGTTGGGCTGGGAGTGTTGAGTTGGTGAAACAGCAATCCAGATACCAAGTATTTTGGAAAATGAGCCTTAAAGTTGACTAGGCCCATTTCTCCACTATGGCAAGAGCCAAACATGACATTCAGGTGCACTGGCGGTGGGTGCCTAACCAAAGCCACCCTTGAAGGTGATGTATAAAGAGGGGGAAAGACCATAGCATGTGCCACAAACCAGACTTTGGAAAGAAGCATAGAGTTGGTAAGCACAACCTAGCCTGTGAGGGTAGTCTGGTGGGCTCTGAGGGAAGCAATGCGCTTTGTGACATTGTCTAAAATATGGTGCTCCATCGCCAATGAGGCATATCCTCCAACCTCCACCATACTCCCAAATGCGTACTAGACCAGCAGTAGGTCTTGGCATGAAAGGGAGCGCAATCAGGGTGTTATGGGGTGGGCGAGGCAAGCAAACCTGTGAGATAGCTGCTGAAAGTAGGTAGGTAACGGGGTGCTGGTGACCAGCGGGCTTGATACCAACTAAGGAGAAAGATTTTGGTTTTGGAGGCGTTGAGTGCGGTGTTACTTACCCTGGAACAATCCTAGATAGCAGCTTCAAGCGCGCATGCATCTTGGTTTTTAGACACCCTAACCACAAATTATCAGCAAGCGCCAGCATCTTAACTGGTTCTTGGCCTTGCACATGGACACCAGCAAGGCGGGCATTCACGTTGCATAAAAGTTGGTCAAGTCAGAAGTTATACAATAGTGAGCTTAAAGGGTCCCCTTGGCGGAGGCCCCTTTGAGAGTGAACCACATCATTGAGATATCAGGGCCACACACAGCTATTGTGGTGGATTCCATAAGTAACATCACCCCAATTAATGAACCAATGGGGAAGGTTGAACTTGTGGAGGCAGGATTTGAGGTAATTCCAGTTGACCCTATCATAAGCCTTCTGCTGTTCTAATAAAAACAAGTGCCCCAGTAGCCGTGGATTGGCAGATGTTGACTACACTGTTTATGTTGTCTCATATAGACCGCTTTGGAATGAAACCAAATTGCTCAGAGAAGATGATATCAGAGGCAACTTCCCCTAGGCAATTGGCCATAATTTTAGTAAATAATTTAGTATCAGTGTTAGTAAGTGATATGGGGCTCCAGTTGGCTAAGTCCAGCTTATTCCCTTTCTTATACAGCGTAATTGTGTATGCTACTGGCCCACTGGAAGGAGGCACGTTTCTAACAAACACTGGTTCATTGAGGCAAGCAACAAAGAGGAGAAATAGATAAAACATCTCTTATAAACTCATATGGAATTCATCTGGACCTGGGCATTTCCTGTGAGGTGCACTGCAAACAGCATACCAGAGTTCATCCCAAGAAATTAAATTCATCAACTCTGGGTAATGGGAAATGGTTCAGATATGTGCACTTTCAAGAAACTCTTCCACTTTGGCTGGTTTGACTGAATTGGAACGATACAATTTGGAGTAATAGTTTCAAACTTTGACTGCCACTTTGTCTGGAGTCTTTGTAATGGAGTAGTCTGGCCACCACACCTGTGTGCAGACTAAGCTCTGTCATGGTGCAAATAATTTTTGAAAAAAGTAGGAAGAACACATGTCACCTGCCTTTTTATTTTTTGCCTTATACTGAACATAAATGCGATGTTTGTATTGTCTTATCAGTGCATTGAAATGAGCAGACACTTCTGCCCACTTACGACCCCAAGCCAGGCTTTAGCATGCAGCTGGGACATTAGACTCCATGTGGTCCATTTCAGCAAGCATGCACATAATGACCACCAAGGCAGCCCAAGAGCAACGAAATGATAAGTGGCATATCTGACAGATGGTATTTGCTTTGAAGTTTGACCAATTAGTAAGTGAATCCACACAGAACGGTGTGGAAAACTCCAGTGCTGAAGTTTTGTTGTCCAACCATGAGGAAAACCTGGGCAATGTGACCTTGGCTGGATGAAGTTTGCATCACTTCAGTGCCTGTGCCACTGGACTTGACAAAGAGAAGTAAAATGACATCAACCTGTGGTCAGAGAAATCAATTTTTGTCATTGTAAAGTGTGCAACCTGAGACTGAAATTTCAATGGGTCAAGAATAAGGTCAATGCGGAACATAGACCTCAACTGAATATTGTGCACATGGGGATGGGACATGTTGG